>JABUQX010005859.1:22500-25000 GCA_015478945.1 Trachelipus rathkii
ATGGAGTCTTGCGTGTGGCGCTTGACATATCCAAAGCTTTTGACGGGTTTTGCACGCGTCACTGCTCTCTTAGCTCCCTTCCTTTGGGTTTCCTCTTCTCTTATTTGTTACTTCTGTCTATTCTCTCCGATCGCTCTATATCAGCACTCGTGATGGAGCCGAACCTCTTCTCCTTCCGTTAATGTGTGTTCCGAAGGTTCCGTTCTATCTCCAACTTTATTCTTTCTTTTTCATCAATGATCTCCTCACTTTACTTCCAACTCTGTTCACTCTTATGATGATTCAACCCTCCACTCTTCTACTCACTTCAAAATCTGCTCCCTCTTTGCTTCTGAGTTGCCTCTCGTTCTTCAGCTTTCCGATCATACCTTTGTCCGATGCTGATGGATTTCCGGTGGGTCACCGCAAAACCCTTGTAAATTCAACTCTTAAAAAGCTCAACTCTCTCATCTCCCTGCGTCAAAAGACACCTCCCAACTTTCCTATTCCTTTCGACGGCTCTAACGTCCTCCTGTGAATAACATAAACATTCTTGGTTTAACATAAACAATAAATGTCTTGGAAAACCTCATATTTTCAAATGATGGCTAAGTTGGCACATCCAAAGGAGAAACTGTGAGTTCTGTTCAGGTTGCGGGAATTTTTTCCTCTGCACAGCTGCTCCAGTTATATAAGGGCCTTATTCGCCTTGTATGGATCTGTTCTCACATTTGGGGGGCTCCGGCTCCACCCTTCTATGATAGGGTTGAGTCTAAAACTAAGAGACTAATAAACTGTCCCCCTTACTTATCAAACTCTCGACTCTCGAATTCCTGCGACCGTGACGTTGGCCACTATCTCTCTTCTCTATAGTCACTACAGCGAGGTACATCTCACGGGAGTTGGCGCTCGTATTCCACCTCCATTTGCGTCGCCCTCGCAATACAAGGGTGCCATGCTCTCGCATGAATTTTGCGCGTGAGTATTGAGAAACCCAGACTTGTTCGTTGTGTGCCCCTTTCTTTCCAGCTACTTCTGTTCTGTGGAACTCCTTGCCTTCTTCTTTTTCCAACTATAATTTAATCTTCCTTCTCTTAAAGCCCACGTCTCGCTCACCTGAGAATCCTTTAGCTGGATTGGGTGGGGTTTCCTGTGTTATTTTCTGCCCCTCCTTGAAAAGGGCTCGGCCTTAATAATTTAACTAAAAAATATATATATATATAGATATATATATAATTTATATATATAATATTAATATAATTATTATATATATATATATAATATAAATATATATATATATATTATATAGTATATATAAATTATATATACTATATATAATATATAGATAGTATATATATATAATATATTATATATATATATATAATTATTATATATATATATATTATTATATATATAGTATATATATATATATATATTATATATATATATATTATATATATATTATATATATATATAATATAATATATATATATATATATATAAAATAATTTATATATATATATAATATAAAAATATATTATTAATATATATATATATATATATATATATTATATATATATATATATTATATATAATTATATATAATATAGTATATATATATATATATATATATATATATATATATATATATATATATATATATTATATATAATATATATATATATACTATATATATATATTACTATATATATATATAGTATATAATTATATAATATATTATATAATATATAATATATAATAATATATTTATATTATTATAATTATATATATATTATAATATATATATTTTATATATATATATATATATATATATTATATATATATATTAATGATATATATATATACTATTTATAATATTATATATATATATATATATATATATATACACGACGGTTTACGTCACCACATGGCGCGCGAAAAAATTTTAGGACTGTACGATAAACCTAACCTGCCTAGGAATTATACCAGAGAATGTTGGACCGAAGTTGACCCCCCCCCCCACTACTAACAAATGACAGTATAATATAATATCAGAAATATAACAGGCAATAAAATTAATAGATTGACAATAACATGTTAAAGTAATAGTTAATACCAATAGTAATAGCCTAATGTTAATAATAGTGTAATAATATCATTAATTTTATACCTCCGGGAAAATATTTAGCGAAATGAAAATTAATACCAAAATTTCACTACAATTACGACAATTAGTTGGCTAGGGAGTTCTGAACTAAAATTAAAAATTTCAAACATTAATAACTACGATATTTAAGGTTCCATTATCGATTATATTTGTAACGATATCGATTATTTGTGAAAAATACGAGAAAAAATCTATAATTTAAGCTCTCTTTGTTTATTATAAAAAGAGAGGACAAAATTAGTGTTGTTTAAGTCAGAATCCCCAACCAATTCCCAAAAGACAAATTTATCAAATTTACCTTTGAAGCATATAAAGTTAGGACCTGTCCATGATTTAGTGCACAAAATCTATTTT
>JABUQX010005859.1:32500-35000 GCA_015478945.1 Trachelipus rathkii
TCTCGGCCTCAGCGGGGGGACGAGGGGGACTTCGTCCCCCTCTGTCCCTCCGTCGGCTCGAGCCCCCTAAAGAAAAAAAAAAAAATTATAAAAAAATTAACATATAAAAATTAACATGATAAAAAAAAAAGCAACTTGTGGAAACTCTCGGGATGTTTCTATTGGTGGTTTAGCTAACACGTCACACTGCAGGGAAGCACACAATTGTGGGAAGCATGAGCAGTCAGCAGTTCTGCGATCTGAAATTTTTTGTAACAATATTGTTTTATTTTCATTTATCTATCTATTTGTTATTATTAATTTGAACAATATATTTTAACTTAAATTATTAATTTTATATCAAATTTATTTATTTTTTCAATTTCTTTTTAATTATATTAAATAGCAGCTTCTAATTCATTTTTTAATGAAATAAATTATAGGACACAGACATGTTAACACTCTAAAATGTCCTACTAAATACTGTTGACGCATGCGCTAACAAAAAACACTGTAGGGTTCGCATAGGGTTCGGAGATATTTCGATATCATGACTATTTATCTAACTTCCTTTTAAAGGAGTAGTGCCTATATATATATATATATATATATATATATATATATATATATATATATATATATATACGGTATATATATATATATATATATATATATATATATATATATATATATATATATATATTTGCGCTAAGCGTATTATTATTAGCAATATCATTAATAATAGCAAGATTGCTCATAATAAAAACAGTATTATTAAAATTACACTATGCAACAAAAAATGATTTTTTTTGTCTTTGCTTTGGAAGCATTATTTCCTAATTGCTTCTTTGTAGAAAGCAGAGAAAAATAATATCTCCTTCAAACTTTGCTTTTGTTACCTTGACATCGCGGTTTTCAAACTGATCTATTTGCATTTCAGAGAAAATTATTATTTTTTAATTAAACACATGACAACTTTTAATTTCTTGAACGTTATGGCAACTTAGATGACGAAATACGAAAGTATATATACATATATACTAGGAGTTCTTTGTCGAAATGACATGAAACTTAAACTATGCACAAAAAGATTCGTTATGAAAAATTCTTTGTGATGAAATTTTAATACCTGGTTTAGAAAGCAAGTTACTACCACAAAGGCAGGTAAACAAATTTTTATAACTGAAAATTTATTTTAATTTTGCCGTTCATCCGATCGATATAAATCCAATCGATTGTTGTTCGATATAAAATTTTCAGAACATGCAGGATTGATTGAGATACGTCTTTTTATTTGGATAATTTTTTTAGTATACCCAAATGTTTTTGAATCTGAGTACGGAAGAAAAAAATCCCTAGGCAAATATCCTCTTTGAAGTTTATTTGGCGAGGTAGATGATGTGATTCTTCTTAGAAATATCGTGAGTAATGGATTTACCAAAATTACTAACAACAGAAGATCCAATTTAAGTTTTCGCAAAATATATAGTTAGCTATGTAAAAGATTAAGTCGATTAAAAAGATGAAAGAAATGAATCTTACAGACATTGAAAACAATATTTTTTTTGCTTCACTTATAGATGCGAGAAAGATTAATGGTCGGGTGTCCCAATGTTACGATCCTAAAATTAGCTATTGACAGCTAAATAGAATGTCTTGCAATTTGAAAAGAGTAATGATAGGTAGAGTCATTGGCAGAAGAGTGGATTGGAAACAAAATGGCAAATAGAAAGTCATTAACAAAAGTAATAAATGAGTAAAAAAATGAATTAGGAATGGAACAGAACCTGAGATGGATACCACAATTGATTGTTTTAAAGTATAAATGATGTCCCTCTACATGATCTTATAACTACCGAAAAGGAAATCTAGGAGAACGAAACAAAGAGAAGGATAGTTTAGAGATGAAAGCTTTATGACAGGCTTAATAGAATGTCTTCATTTTGCTTAGCGTTCCAGCAAAAGGTTTGCCGATGTGACAAACTGCACGAAAGGTCATAGAAAAGGCAAGTTAAACTGGCAGTTGCTTAGTAGTAAAGCCATACTAACAATATTTTGTGCATTTAAGATCTTAAATATTTCTTAATCATCCAATAAAAACTTGAGTTAAAGAATTAGATCGATAGTTAAAAGACTGAGAGGGGTTCACATTACTTGTCCCAAGTTGATTTTCCTCAAAATTCCAACAAGCAGGAAAAAACTAAATTGATTGGCATAAACGAAACAGTTTAAAATGGCAAGATCAATGATCGGAAAACACAGGTTTCTGAAAATCACAAGATCGATAAAATAAGGTTCCTGTGTTCTTAGCATAAACAAAGAGAGAACTGAAGTCATCTTCAGGAGAAATTACAGTATTAAGCATAGATGAGATCCAGAGAGACAGAAAAATAAGAGCAGCTCCGGGATAGCCTAGTGCTGAGTTCGAGGCAATTCTTGGAAAAAAAGTGTTCAACTTAAGCAGAATGTAAGTGTGGCCAATTCTTTCGTAATAATGTAATAATTATTTACATATATATAG
>JABUQX010005860.1:0-5000 GCA_015478945.1 Trachelipus rathkii
TATATATATATATATATTTATTGAGAGTAGTATATATATATATATATATATATATATATATATATATATATATATATATACCATATATATATATATAATATATATCTAATATATACGATATATATATATTCATTACAAATTACGGTATATATATATAATATATAGTATATAATATATAGTATATAACGAGTCACTATATTATATTATATTATTATTATAGTATTAGGCCAATAATATAATATAATATATAATATTATATATAATATAGTATAGATATTTATATATGTTTATATATATATAAGTAAATATACTATTGAGTAAATAATATATATTATACATTTGCTCACTATGGGGTTTCCACCCACAATAAAAACTTATTCCCACGATCCAAGTGAGTGCTGGAAATAATAATAATTATCCTTTAGACACCATAGAGCCACGACACATAAACATTATAACTATTTTTAAATGTTAATAAACTATGAATTTAAATTTGGAGAGATTTTTATAACCTTTTTCCCAAGCTATATATTTTTCGCACATTATTTGCGTTTTTCATTCTTCACAAGTCAATTCAAACATTTCAAAATATAGAATTTCATGAAATAAGGAGCCTGATGTCGGTATAATTATTGATAAAATACGTCCATAGACAAATTTATAATAATATCAAATTTAAAGAACCTTTTTTACACATCATCTTTAAAAGCAATGTATTATATCCATCATTAAATTAATAACATTATTTAACTAAAGATCTAAAGAAAGAAATTTATATAAATAAAACTAATAACCGATTGGCGATAACTTAACGAGGTGCCTCGCTAGAAAGTAGGTAGCGTTTATAAGGATAATTCATTTTTATTTCCTTATCTCTTAACACCCCACCTAATTAATTATAACACTCCCAAAATTTTGTGTTTCAAACACATTAAATTTTGCTATATTTCATAACTTCAATGTCATGTTATAAATTCCAGCTTGTTTGATTTGATTTTACAGTCCTGGACAACTGTTAGGAGTTTTTGTCTCCGATATTCCAGAAAAATAGGGCTTTCACAATATTCGGAGCAGGTTCAATGTAAACTATGAGGGAAATACTCGGAAAAGTGAAATTGAATTTTTTTTTAATATATTCATTTTTTTTTATGAAATTTTCAGAGTAGATAAAGTTCGCGCGCTAGTTTACAATATTTTTCTGTAAACAACCTAACACGTTTGACATTTTGGTCCAAAATTTCACACTGACCTAGTTTTAATAGGTGAGATTCTATTTTAGATGTGTTTCTAAATTATATATTTGAATACTTTTTATATATATAAACAATGTTCGAAAATTAAAATATTAATCTTAGATTTTTCCACGTTATCATTTTTTATTTATATATTATATATTATTTTATTTTTACTCTCTCTCCCCATGAAACCTTGAGAAATAGCCGCAGATTTTAAAATGATGGATAGCTATAGAGTAGGATGCGACAAAAACTTATATGCCAGACTTTTTCAGTCCTAGTTTGTTTGAGGCAAAGTCAGAGTGCGGTATAATATTATATATATTATATAATTATTAATACTATAATATATATTAAATATTCAACTAGTATATATATATCATATATTCACAATATATATAATATATATAATATCATATAAATATATAATTATATTTAACTATATATATATATAAGTAATATATATATATATTATAGTCTAAACTATAATATTGCAGAAATATACCCATTTTTTAATTGCAAAAATTTCCACTCATATCTAAATGTAAAGCAGCCTGAAGGATATAAAGTGCACCTATTGTTAACAATAAAAAACGAGTTAGCATTCCTAACCAGCTTTATTGTTTTTGATAACATGGTAAGAATACGCAGTATTTTTTAATTCGTTTTGAAAATAGAATTATTAGTATTTTGAAAATTTAAACAATTATAGAGGGTTAATAAACGTCAAGATAAGAGTGACATCTACAATTGTTTGTTTGTTTTTTATATGTAAATAATAAAAAAAAAATAACGAGTAAAACCTACCTAATATTAGCAAATTAAAAAAAAAAACACTTTCTAACAGTTTTAACTATGGTGTTTATAAACCTGGCACCCTACGAGTATTATTTTTAATTCGTTTAAAAATGAAATTTATAAATGTTGAAAATTTAAAAAAAAAAAATAATTATAATAGGGAAAATCAACTGAAATAAGAAGTGACAGCATGCAATAATCGGTTTTTTTTTGTATATAAATAAAAATACGCAGCCTAAATGGATTTAAAGTCTACCTAATATTGGCAAATTACAAAAAAACAAGATACTTTCTAACAAGGTAAATTATAGCGTTGATAAACATTGTAGCCTACCAGCATTTTTAATTCGTCTAAACATATACTTTATTCGATTATTTAAGTGTCCAGAAAGGTCAAGATATGAGTGACAGCTACAAAAATGGTTTTTTATTATATCTAATAAAAGCAGCCTAAAAGTTACTAAGCCTACTACTCTTAGCAAATAAAAAAAAAAACGAAATACCTTCTAACAGGTTTTAATTATAGTGTTGATAAAATGGCAGCCTACGAGTGGTTTTTAAATTTGTTTATAGAAAAAATAATTATATTGGGCACATACGTGCAGATAAGAGTGACAGTGCAATAATGGGTTTTGTTAGATTAGATCATAAATAAGGCAGCCTAAACGATTTAAATCTACCTAATATTAAGCAAATTATATAAAAAAGATACTTTTCTAATAGGCTTAATTATGGTGTTGCTTAAACATGGTAGCCTACTAGTATTTTTTTATTTCGTTTAAATGGAAAAAATAACTTATTGAAGGCAAATAAATGTCAAGATCAGAGTGACAGCTACAATAATGGATTTGTTTATATCTAATAAAAATAAACAGCTAAACCGATAAAAAGCCTCCTAATAATATTAGCAAGTTAAAAAAACAAGATACTTGCTAACAGGCTTAATTATGGGTTGATAAAAATGGTAGCCTACGAGTATTTTATTCTTTAAAAAAATTAATTTATAAATAATAATTTTTGAAATTTTTAAAAATAATGATGTTACAATAAACTCAAGATAAGAGTGACAGCTACAATGGGTTTGTTTATATCTAAATAAAAAGCACCCTAAACGATATAAAGCCTACCTAATATGAAATAAATTAAAAACAAAGATACTTTCTAACACGCTTAATTATGGTGTTGATAACATGGTTGCCTACAAGTATTTTTTAATTTGTTTAAAAATAAAATTTCTAGAAAATTTTGAAATTTAATTAATTATAGAGGTCATATAAACGTCAAGAAAAGATGACAGCTACAATAAATGGTTTGTTTTGTAACTAAATAAAAAGCAGGCCTTTAACGATATAAAGCCTACCCTAATATTAAGGTCAATTAAAATAAGATACTTTCTAACAGGCTTAAATATGATGTTGATAAACATGATAGCCTACGAGATGTTTTAATTCGTTTAAAAATAGAATTTAAAAGTTTTCAATATTAATAAAAAATAATAATTATAGAGTGTACATACAGCTAAAGACAATATTGGGTTTGTTTATATTTGAATAAAAATAACCAGCCTAGACGATATAAAGCCTACCTAATATTGGCAAATTAAAAAAACGAGATACCTTCTAACATCCTTAATTATGATTTTGATAAACATAGAACTCTACGAGTATTTTTTAAATCGTTTAAAGATAGAATATAAATTTTGAAAATTTAAAAAAATAATTATAGAGGGGAAATCAACCTCTAGATAAGAGTGACAGCTACAGGAATTTGTTTGTTTATATCTAAATATAAATAAGCAGCGTAAACGATATAAAGCCTATCTAATATTAGCAAATTAGAAAAACAATATACACTCTAATAGTCTTAATTATGGTGTTGATAAAACATGGTAACCAACGAGTATTTTTTAGTTCTTTTAAAAAATAATTTATAAATATTTTTGAAAATTTATAGAAATAATTATAGAGGCTCATAAACGTCAAGATAAGAGTGGCAGCTACAAATTAATAATTTGCTTAAATCTAAATAAAATGTAGCCGAAGTGATATAAACCCTAACTAATATTAACATATTTTAAAAAATAAATACTTTTAATAAGCTTAATTATGGTGTTGATTAAATATGGTAGCCTACGAGTATTTTTCATTAATTGGATTGAAAGATTTTAAATAATTTTGAAAATTTAGAAAAAATAATTATATATCACATAAACTCAAGATAAGAGAGACGGCTACAATAATGGGTTGTTTATACTTCTAAAAAAATAAGCACCCTAACGATTTAAAGTCCTAAGTAATATGCAAACTAAAAAAACAAGATACCTTATCACACCATACTAAGGTTCCTTTTATAAACATGATAGCCCTACAAGTATTTTTAAAATTCGTTGAAAGTACAATTTATAAAAATAATTTTTAAAATTTAAAAAAACTAATCATATTAGGGCAATTAAACGTAAAGATAAGAGTGAAAGTTACAAAAAATAGGTTTGTTTATAATCTAAAAAATAAGCATCCAAACTATATAAATTAAAATTAAATTAGCAAATTAAAAAAAAAAACTTATATTTTTTTATCAGGCCTAATTATTGTGTCGGTAACATTTAAGCCTAGACAGCATGTGTTAATTCGTTTAATAATAAAATTTTAACGCTATTTGAAAGTTTTTTGAAAATAAATTTATTAAGGGTACATAAAGTGAGTGACAGCTTCATAAATCTGGTTTCTTTTATATCTAAATAAAAATAAAGGCCTAAACGATATAAAGGCCTAACCTATATCAGGAAATTAAAAAAAAACAAGATGCTTTCTAACAGGCTTAATTATGATGTTGATATACATTGTAACGTACGAGTATTTTTATTTCGTTTAAAAATATAATATTTTGAAAATTTAAAAAAAATTATAGAGGGCACATAAACGTCAAGATAAGAGTGACAGCTAAAATAATGGGTTTGTTTATATTCTA
>JABUQX010005860.1:10000-44064 GCA_015478945.1 Trachelipus rathkii
TGGTATTTTTTAAATACAAAATAATATATAATAGGAATTATTAAACTTAATATAAAAATAAAACTTATTAAAAATATTTGAAGATAAGTTAACATTATATATAAAGATTTATGTATATGTATATAATTATATTATATTAATATTTAACATACTATCACAAATATAACGCCTGTTACTAATAAGCTTTATCTGAGTCGTCCCTCATAACTGACCTTATTTTATTCAATTGTATATGCGCTCTATAATAAGTTAAATACTAAGTAATAGATATGATTTTCGAGATAATTAGTATAATTTTGTACTATATTGAGATATTAAAGATATATATCAATTATGACTATAGGCGTACATATAGTATCTACTAATACATACTTCTAGTAGTCTAGATGAGTACAGTTGGCATACCTATTTAGTTTGACTAATATATTTATATTTTTATTATCTTAATTTTTTTTTTTTTTTTTTTTTTTTTTTTACTATAAAATTTTGACTATAGTCACTAATAATAGATATTATACCCATTAATATATATATATATATATTGAGAAAGTCATAATAGTGCTACTATATATTTAATCATTACACTAATTAGTGGAGCAATATACACAGTAATTAAATAATAAGGTATTTAAAATAATGATGTTAGTATATATAACCAAATAATACATAATATACAATATTTCATTTATCTCAATTATATAACATACGTTAAGATAGACTAATGCCGTACAGGTGTGCTGAGAGTATACTCATAGCAAGTATACCATACATACATGGCTAAATATACTAAATATATCATAGTGCTTAAAATTATATATACATGTGCAACAATAATTCCTTAGTAAAGATACCATATATATAAATATTATAATTCTCAATATATTAGTCTATAAATACGCTAATTACTATACTCCAATAACTTATAATATTTCCATAATATATACATATAATATATAAATATATATGTTACTGCATTAATTCATATATTTATTTATAAATAGTATATTATAATAAATATTATGGAAGCAGTTTTATCTCCGACCCCGAAAAGTTAGTAATGTATATTATATAAGTAAAAAGAGTTATAGATTTATTTAGACTAATTTTATTTTGAGTTGATTGATTTATTGAGTGAGTGAATATGAGTATTTTTTAGAGAAAATCTATTAGTGATTTATAGTTGAATTATACAGACTATTTAATGAAATAAAAATAATCATAATTATTAGATTTACAATATACCAGGAATTGAGTAATTAAATAATTTTGGTAAGAGATATAGCGTAGGAGAGATTCATTATTAAAGTTTTACGATGAGAGGTGTGGGTTATTAAGAGATTTGATGTATGGGGGTATTACTAATGTTGTTTTATTATGTATTTATATATTTGTGATAAAATGAAGGTGATCATCGGTCGGTAAATGTATGAGATAAGTAAGGAATTTTACTATTTAGTTAGTCGATAAGTCTTTAGATTTATTATTGTGTTGTTTTCGTCTACTGAGGTCAAAGTATCATTAGTTTTCACTCATATGATTAACAATATGTACTGTTAGCAGTCATGGCAGGGGTATTGAGATGATATATGTCACATTGAATGGGCTTAGGTGCAGGTTTAGAGGTGAGAGGGTAAGATTATTATATATGTTTGAGTAGATATTAGACTATTAAGGGGTGAGGACTATGTGTTGGTATATAATGTTGTTTTATTATTGATTGTGAAAAAGTATTTGTGGTGGGTATAATAAGAGTATATATATTATAGATAAGATTTTATTGATAGGTTAGTATGTCGTTAGTTGATATTGATGTTATGTAATTGTAATATTTGTTATTATTTTTTATGAGCTATTGAGTTGACATAGATTTTTATTAATGATGTGAGTAGGGTATTGTAGTTTTTGGAAGGTGTTTCACGTATGTATAGTTTGTTAACATAAAGTCTATATAACATTAAATCCAAATTTATATAATTATTATATTAATATAATATATATTATATATATATTAATATATAATATTAATATTAATATATATATATATTAATATATATATATATATATATTTTAATATATAATTATATAATAATATATTTATATTATATTACGGCACATACTAAGGTATATGAGGCTTAGCTGAGATATCACCGATATATATATATTATATCATTAGGATACGGTGAGTGGTATATACGAGTGGAGGATGGGAGTGATCTCGATTAATGTAGCCACGCTCAATAAACGGGGCTCAGAGTAGATAGAGTTAAGAGCAGAGTGAGAGAGAGAACCTCTGCAGGTTAGCGACTAGATGAACACTCTCACTTGGTAGATAACTCCATCAAGAGACAGGAGGGCGAGTATCGTGACTCTGGAGGAGTATGATTCTCGAAGTATGGTGGTGAGGAGAGAGAGGGTGAGAGGAGAGTAGAAGTCGCTCCATAGAGCGATTGCGAGTCCGGTGCCATTTAACTCAGATACGGCCCGAGAGACCCTTATATAAGGCGTACGGAGAGATAATGGGCGCATATCTGACCAAATTAATGGTGGCGACCCAAAAATTTAATTGAGTGTTGTAGGGAAGATATATGCTGGTAATTTTCTGGCTCTAAGAGTGTGTCTGATAGTGACGTAATAGGAGTGTGTTGGTAACGAAACACGAGAGCAAGGGTCATTGTTTATTCAGGAGTTGTGTTTAAAAAACACAATGCTGATGGACAATAATGTTTATTACTATATTCGAGAGCCAACATGAGATTTGATGTAGAATAGGTAGAAGGAGAAAGAAGAGGACATTGTATATTTTAGGTTTGATGATTGTTAAAAATTTCTAGATTCGTACAACCTATCATTTGTCTACTTTTTTTAAAAAAACCGATTTTTTTTTATAAAAAGTGGTGTGTAGATTAGGAGATCTAATAATAAAGGGAAGTTACGCCTCCATGAAGCTAGGTGCCAAATGGTGAGTATTATATTGTGTGTTGTAACTGTAGGGCTTCTGAGTGGAGTATATCAAATAAGTAATGTGTATGTTAATGATACACGATATAAGTGAGACGGCGTAATTGTAAGGAAAAACGACACTCGCGTGTGTCAAGGTGACTATTGGTTTATGAGTAATTAATATCTGAGAGGAGTGAGTAGACATTATAGGGTTGTGTTATGGTCTCCTTGGATTATATCTAATTTGATAATATAGGTAATTTGGTAGTATATGTAATATAAGAATATTAAGAGGTGGTGGTGTAAGGCAAGGAAATTGGATGAGTTTAGAAATATAATGTAAATTAGGAAGAATGGATGAATGAGTTGTATGAGTGCCAACTAATATATATATATACCGATTTATATTATTGGCGGATTAATTTAAATGTTTCTTTGTTGTGCAGAATCTGAAGAGGAGGTTTGCAAAGGAAAGGTATACGACCCCGCAAGATTTTGCGCAGGGTAGAGTAATATGTGATGGGTTTTCGAGATGTAAAAAACACTGTATGATAATGAAGATATGTCGAGTTATCGGTTGTAGTAGTGAGAGACGTTATCTAATATTATTCACACAGAAGTGGAAGCTTTATATATTGTTATATAGTTGGTGAGCAAAGCATGACTGAACTATTAATGATCTATAGTTTAATATTATAATGGAGTATATGTTGAGGAATTGAGAAAGGAGAATGTGATGTTCGCATAGTGTAGTTCGAGTAAGTTGGGAGGGAGGCAGTGTACACTTGGGTGGTTCTAGTGGCATAGAATAATAAATCGTTGGTGAATGTAAAGGACTAAGTGCGTTGAATGCTCTAAGAATCGGTCGTTATGTCAGAGAGTGAGTGATCAGGTTGTTAACTGTCTAATTAGTCATAGTATTGAGAGCTGAGTGAGTCTGGAGAGACCTAGGAGGATATAATAGATACATATTGTAAATATCTCTATAATTGTGTTTCGAGGACTGAGAACAACGTATCATCTGAAGGGTCAGTTAAAGGTTTCGAATGAAAAAAGATATGATTTTAAAAGAGAGAAGAGTGGATACGTTATATTAGAGATTCCTCTTGCCCTACCATTGACTTGTGGGTATGGTGGCTCCAAATATTGGGTTGGTGACGTTATAGATTTACTAGCATAGCTTGGTCATATGTGAAGTGTGAGAGAATCCCGATTAAATATGATAGATACGGTGGTTTATATCGTGGAGTATACCAAGTGGGCGAGTGTGTTGGGAGACCGACCGGCTGAGAGACCGAAAAGTGGATTGAGTCAGTAACGAATGTCTGTAGGAGAGAAATGTGAGTTTGGCAGAGGCCGAGAATAAAGGTGCATAATAGAGAGAGAATGGCGGGTTTTATTGAGGGGGGTATGGTTATGGCCGCTTGGACCAAGGGAATGAACCTTACACTGACAGATTTACCATGGTGAGGGTTTCGTCGCGTCCCGTGAAGCCTAGGGTGGATTTTGTGACTATGCGGCGAGTTCTTACTAATTAATGGTAACAGAGGGGGCGGTAAGGCTGGGCTTTCTTTTCGACCTTTTGTCATATTTACTTCTACTGCTTTTCTTTTGCGATGCATGTTACGCACCTTACCCCCAGACTTGGAGAGAAAAGGTAGAAGAAAAAAAAGAAGAAGATATATATATATATATAAATATATAAAATTAATATATATATATAATTATATATATATATAGTATCTATATATATATATTATATACTAGAATATTATATATAATATATATATATAATAATTATATATATATAATATATATATTCATATATATATATATTATATATATATATATATATATATATATATATATATATATATATATATATATATATATATATATATATATATATAGTAAATATAAATAAAGATTTATGCTCTATTTCAAGAGTTCGAAATGTCTTTTAAGAGTGAAATGACATCATATCACAAATGGAGTTTCCGGAAATCATGACGTAAGAGTTCAAAATCGTCTTTAAAGATGCAAGTTAACACTTTATTCAAGAGTCAAATGATATCACAAAAAGAGTTTATTTAAATCATAAAAAGTGTTAACTAAAAAACGATAAAATTTAACTCCTGACCAGTATAATAATACAATCTTTAAAAAGGGTTTCAAATATAGAGAATGAATAAAGGGGGAACTTACTCCAAATTTGAGTTAATAATTTGACCTTTCAGATTTGCAGTGTGGGCCCGATTAATTGTGGCTGGAATTCAATAGGGAGCATAAGGTGGTGCCATAGATCAGTGACTGGGCTAATAGAAATAAACTCTAATTAAAATCTAAAAAATTATTGTAACTCCTCTAATTTCTAATTTACTGTGATAATTTCAATGAAAATTGAGATTAATAGGAATCATAATTAAGAACAAAATTTCATTTCGACTAACCAAATTTTGATCTTATGCCTAAAAATGTGATAAAACTTAAAGAAAAGGTATTTTTCTTTTGAAGAATATTGTTTAAGAGGAGAAAAAGACATAAACTTTTGTTTTTTAATACACATCATGAATGCTGTAAGGGTTTTAAATGAGTAAAAGATACTTTAATATTGGATAAGTCCATATTCATATTGGGTCCAGAAGAAGTCCAAATTCTTACGTACATATAAAATATGTTGTAAATTGAAGTTTGTAACTGCATTTATATGTACTGGAAAAAACGGGAAAATTAAAAATTATATAATGTGTGCAATCAAATTATCAATAATGGTAATTTTTTTATAAATTTAACAAGGAATTTCTTAACTGCAAGTTTTATTGTTTAAAAAAAGAAAAGAATTTTAATCATAATGCTGTTAATAATGGCGTAATTTATTCCTTATAAATTTTGAAGAATGGATATTTAGGAGCTAATAGATTTAAACCAAAATTGATATTCAATGTTTAATGTCTCAAATAATGGTGCCAGAAATAAGAAGGCTATCAACTCGTTCGAGTGAAAATCTATTTCTTTTCGAGCTCTAGATATTGCCTTCATCTAAAATAATTTGGTTTTTCCCAAGTACTTTATATTTGCCGTCACTCCATGCGCATACTATAGCTGGAAATGATGGGAGTTGGGTTCATTATTACTGCTTGGATAAACATCGTCTCACTGAAGACTTTTAGAAAAGGAGTTTAATTTTATTAAAAATTTAAGAATAATTATTGATATACAATAAAGATTATATTGACAATATGAAATTTGAATAATTTGAAAGTTGAGGTAGTAAGATAGAGACTGCTCTGGCCGAAGCGAACCTTTTAGGCTGGAAAAAAAAAAAATTTTCATGCCTCCGGCCAAATATATAGGGAGTTAAAAAAAAAAAAAATGGGTTACCCAACGCAGAAGCTCCCAGTGTCAAAAATATATATTATATTATATATAATATATAATATATATAATATATATATATATATATATATTATTAATATATATATAATAATATATATATATATATATATATATATATATATATATATATATATATATATATATACAGATTTTTAGAAAATGTGTGACAAAAGAAAGTATTCAGAGATGTATGAAGGTAGAAAACGGTCGAAGCTTGGTAAGATTTCATTAATAACGTTTTGATATTTGAAATAAAACTTTCCTTTGTGGGCGCATGTTGCGTTTTTACAAAAAAAATAAAACTTTTTACGTTTGTGAATCTTGCATTTAGTTTATTTAATATTAGTTTTTAATTTCTAGAAACATTTTCCTTAAATTTTTTTCATTTTATTAATTTAAATTTTAAAATTACACTCTTATGTGTGTGTGACGCATGTGTTTTGTTCGTTTTCAGATACTTACTCCGAGAACATAGACCCTGTAAACAATCTTAGTACTCCTTTAGATGCTAGACTTGCAGATGCTACTGCAGAATGTCCAAGAATCTTCCGAAGGCCCCTCACACAAAAAGAATTTCTTTTTCATGTTAGACAAGCGGATACCTTTGCAAGATATCCAAGAACGCGCCGAAAGATCCCTCAGAGAGGCAGCATCTCTTTTCCCACAAGACTTACAGATGCTGGTTGCAAATCATCCAAGAACCCTCCGAATGACATCTAATAGGGGCAGCATCTCTTTTCACGCAAGACTTACAGATGCTCTTGCAAGATACCCAAGAACCCTCCAACGACCCATAAGACAAAAAGCATCAGACAAATAATATTGTGTGCAATTATATATATACATATATATATATAATATATAATATAAATATATACCAGATATATATATATATATATATATATATATATATTATATATATATATAGAGAAAAGATAGATAAACAACAGAAGTATAAATATATTTCATCCTCTAAAAATATCAATAACTACCCTTCAAATCAATCAATCTAATGAAAACAAAAAAAAAAAAAAAAATCTACCCCCTCGTTTATGGTATTCCAACTATAACTTTTTCCATAATTTCCGTCTAAAGGTGTGGAGTATGTGCCTATGTTAACATAAACACTCCTGTAACACGTCTCGAGAATCTCGAATCTCCTAACTTCGATGTTCTTGTGGGCTTAAAATCTTTCTTCCTTCTACTACAATAAATCTTGTGCTTTCTGCTACTGTTATCCTAACAGAACAGATTTTCACGGCTTTTTTTGAAATATCTTACTACTTCTCACGAGACTGTTATATCTTCTCATCAAATACTGAAGGTCCTCTATTTAGGGGACTTCAATGTAACACAACACTGAATGGTTGTGGTCCTCTCATACTGATTTAGGTATGGAGGAGGCCGAATCATTTAGATTCTCAAACGATCTGGGAGCAAAAACTAATTAAAGAACACCACATTCACATTCCGGATCGTCCAACCAATTCCTTGAACACACTTGACCTATCTTTCACCACTAGTCACTTCTCTCTATAAATAACACCACCTTCGCTCTATTGGTAAATCTGACACAACCTTATCATCTCTTAATTTTAATACTTTCTCTCAGACAGCTCCATCTGCCGCTATACGCGATTTTCTGGCACTTTGATCGGGCCGATTAAGGGGCCTTGAGTCACTTCAACGCTAACTATCCTGGAGTGACTGCGTCAACCCTGGAGACGCTTCAGCTTCCTGCCGATAAGGTGGAGCTGTAATCGTTGATGGGAGAGCAGTTCATTCCTTCTTCGACTAAATCTTTCCTCATAATCCCGGTTCGATCGGGCTTGTTCTCTGGCCATTCAGGCTAGAGACTCAGTGGTGCGTATCGGGAATGGAAAATTCTCGTTCACCTTTCAATCACTCTTGCTAATTTTCATTCAGCTAGAAATCGTTGCATGGATACTCTTCGACGAGCAAAGCGGGCTTTCATCAAACGAAAGTGCGCTCACCTCCTTGGTTCTCCTACTGACAAATTTTTCTGCCTCTTGCCAAAAACATCTCTAACAACTTCTGTAAATCTGCCTTTCCTCCTCTTATTCGTTCTAATGGTTCTGTTGCTAATTCTCCAACTGAAAAGGCCAATCTCTTCGGCCTCCTATTTTCCTCTAACTCAACCCTGGATGTTCTGGCATATCCTCTTCCTACCTCCTTCTCCTCTCAGGGTGTCCTTCATGCCTTTGCCTGTGATTACATTTGATCGGGTGCATGGGCTCCTGAAATCTATGAACGTTAGGAAGGCGGGTGGCCCAGATGGCATTCCTCCCCGTGTTTTGAGGGAGTGTGCTTCCGTGATGGCCCTTCCCTCGTGCAACTATTTTCTCTATGTTTAATACTAACTCTTTCCCTCAGTGTTGGAAGCACGCACATGTCCAACCGATTCCGAAAAAAGGAAGCCGCTCTGATCCTTCTAACTATCGCCCTATAGCTCTCACTTGTATTCTATCTAAGATCTTTGAAACCCTTCTCAACTCTCTTCTTAGATCATCTGGAAAAGCTCATTCACTTCTTTCCGATCGTCAGTACGGCAGGCTTTCGGCGCTCGAAGGTCTAAAACTGGCGATTAAAATACTTTCCTACACATACTGATTTATGGTTTTTCCCGCCCTTAGTAACTATGGGGAGACTTGCGTGGTGGCGCTTGACATATCCAAAAGCATTTTGACCGGTATGGACACGCAGATCCAACTGCTCTCACATCTCCCTTCACTTTGGGTTTCCTCCTTCTCTTTGCTTACTTATGTCTAGTTTTTCTCACGAATCGCTCAATATCGGCTGTTGGGTTGACTGGCGGAGCGACTTCTTCTTTTTTGTCAATTGTGGTGTTCCTCCAGGTTCTGTCTTATCTCCTACTTATTCCTACTTTTCATTAATGATCTTCTCACCCTGTACATCTAAACTCTATCCACTCATATGACGATGCTTCGACCCTTCATTCTTCAACTCATTTCAATTCTGTCTATCTTTTTTACTTCTAGAATTGCCCTCTCGTCTTAATCTTTCCGCTTCTATTCTCGCTGATCTGATAGAATTTCCGGGTGGGGTCGTCTCAACCACTTGTTGAAAATTTATTCTTTAAAACTCAATTTTCTACAAATCTTCAACCTCTCTAAAACACCTCCAACTTTCCTATCTCTTTCGCGTTCTCTCGTCTCTCCTGTTGACAAATAAACTCCTTGGCCTTAACGTAAACAAAAAAATGTCTTGGAGACCTACACATCACAACGGTTGCTAGGGCGGCCTCAAAGAAACTGTGGGTTCTGTTTAGACTGCGGACTTTTTTTCTCTTCTTCTCAGTTGCTCCAGCTATACAGGGGCCTCATCCGCCTTGTATGGAGTACTGCTACTCATATCTGGGGGGGGGGGGTCTGTTCACCCGGCTTTTGGCCAGGGTCGAGTCAAAAGCCAAAAAAAGCCTTATAAACTGTTCCGTACTTTCCCCTTCACTTGACCCTCTATCTTTTTGCGGCGCGATGTTGTGGCTTTACTCTTTTCTATAGGTACCACGAGCGGCAGTGCTCGAGGGAACTTTGGTAAACTCTCAATACCAACAACTCTTTGGCGACGCCCGCGGTCAGCACAAGGGTGCTGTGTCTGTGCACGGAGTTTTTGTGTGGATATTGGTAACTCCAGGCTAGTTCGGCTGCGGTGCTTCTCTTTCCTGCCACCGCAAATCTGTTCTGTGGGAATTCTCTTCCTCTTTGAAATGTTTCCTGCTGAATTAATCTCCTCACTTCAAAGCCTGCGTCTGTGCTCAATCTGCGTAATTTGCGTTAGTTGGTGAGATTCTGAGACGTGTAACACCCCAGAACATACGAAGATTCCAATAGATGGTGGTGACAACTATAAATAATATATATAAATAATATATAGTATAATATAATATAATATATATATATATATATATATAATATATATATATATATATATATAATATATATAATATATATATATATTATATATATATATAATATATATATAATATATATATAGTATATTATATATATAACTGATCGTATTGCATGTAGTAGTAAATAATATTTTAAATGTGATTTATATAGTAATAATAAGGTGAGTTTAAACATTCTAATCAAAGTTTAATAAAACTACCTGAAATCTAAACTTTTTAAATTTTACATTTGTTTTTCTTTTAATATTCTTTCTTTATTTCTCAATGTTTAAATCTTTTGAATTTTCTTTTATTATAATTTCACTGCGCTTAGTTCTAAAATCATCTATTTAACTTTATTTTATTGAGTGCATAATTTAAAACATTTTTGTTTAGTTCATAAACATTTTATTAAATTGTGAAATTTATATTTTTCACAACCTTGCAATAAAAAATGTTTTAAAAAGATTTTTTCTAATCACATAAAAAACCTTTTTTAGGAGTTCTGCTTAAATGTTTCTTTATATTCAATTCAATCAATTCATAATAAATTAAAGAAGGTCATTTTTAATCGATAATACTTTTTCAGAATTACTAAATGAACTTATATGAGTTGAAGTTTATGACTAACCTATTGTTAATTTTCATAAATTCTCTTTATACTTTTTAACTATGAACTAATTGTAACTTATTTCTAACGTAGATATATCCTTCTTTCTATATGCTCTGAGCTCTTGTCAGAAAAAAAGTCAACAAAATTATTTGAGAGACCTAACCTAGTTTTTACCAGAACAATTTAAAAATCATAATGGATTAACGATATAAAGTCAAATTGTGTTTATAAACTCCATTTTCTTTTCTTTCGACAAAAGTTATATTATATTACATAAGTTTAACTTTTCATATCCCAAACATAGAGAGTTAGTCCTCTCTATGAGACCAACCTCAATTCGAAGTTAAGTTCCCAAGTATTGGCAATCACGAACATTTATTAACATACCGACAAAGATAGTCATGTCTAGTGAGGCCTTGTTCCCAGGGGGTGAGCATTACCACCGTCCTTAACTATTATGCCGGCAGGAATTATTGTAAACTATAGAATCAGAAAGTCGGAAAACAGGAAGGAGAGACTTTTGAAAAAGTGTGTCACAACAAGTCCTTATCAAAATAGAAGAGGAGGTAAAAATCAAAAATGAGAGTTCAGAAGAGCTAGTTTCAGTGTAATAACGATAGTTCAACGAGAGTGGAGAAATAGTTTCGACGTCGAAAGAGATAGGAAAGAGAGAGAGAGGGGCATGAACATACGATAGTTGATATATATAAGAATCGAAAAGCGTAGATTCCAATATTTATAAGAGGAGGGCTGTGATAGAGAGTGAACCACACCAGATGTGTGATGCATACTCCCATACAGGGGTGAACGAGAGACCAATAAAGAGCAAGCACTGGGGTCTGAAAGCACATCCGAAATCTAACATCTTGGAAGCTTTTTAAGTAAAGAAATAATATGATTATTTCAGAATGAAGCACGAGAAAAAGAAACACAAGGCTATAAGGACATATCGAAGTTTTGGGAGCTGTGTGTTTTCGAAAGATGTTAAAGCCGAGTGGAAGGTTGTGTTAGTACATAGATGAAGGAATCGAGTTTTTGAGGCATTGAAAACAAACATGTTTTGCTCTTGTTCATTGGAATTTCGAGAAGATCCAAGATCAGTCGGTTAAAATGGCAACGCCGATAGCATCAGTTATATTTGTAGTTGGCTGGGTATATCTTTTCAAATGACAAAGAGTACGAAGGGTGGAATTCATATGCATATGATTAGATAGTGTGATAAAGTATCATAAGAAGGACTCATTAATAGAAAGTCGACCTAAATTCATAAGTATTTAAAACCTAAATATAATTTTTTTTCTATCATTTTTTTCTCACCATTTGTTTCAATTGTGCAAAAATTTGATCTACACATTCTCTACCACTTTTTAAATGCAACCTTGTTCTTCGCCAATCAGATCCTCATTACTCTTTCACCAAAATACCAGCATATGCCTTCCTACAGCACTAACTAATTCACACAGTTTCTACATTTCCCTATTATGTCCCCCCCTTAAACCCCTTAATATAAAGGCACTATAAAACCCTTTGCTCTTATCCAATCTACAGACTTTACCCCTCCAAAACGCTTGGTGGCACATTTCCACATCCAGTCAATTACAATCATACGCCTTCATTTTGATCATTTCACGCAGTGATTCCAATCTATAAAACGCCTCTTGATTTACCAGTCACAATTTTCTCTCACTACTTATTACCTCCTCCCTACTAATTACCTCATCCCAAAAATACTTATTTCTTCTTAACACTATCAAACCTACACACACATTCACTATCACTTTTTCATTATTGCAATGTTAATGAAGATTTTCGAAAATTTTCTCTCCAGCACTCCTAACATCCATTTCATCTCACGAAAAGTACTGATCTTATTCATTATTCTATGAAGATCCCCCTTACTCTCTTTCTTGACCTTTCTCGTACTTCCTATATCCCTTATAAATTTTCATTCATAATCCTTCAAACTGTTTATTTTACTTCTTTTCCTGATACCTATAGCAATTTTAGTCTTCATTTTTTTCCTCCTTATATATTTCCAAACAAATTTCTTTCGAGACTTCCTAATTGGCTTTTAGCACATTCAACCACGCCTCCTATTATACTTTTAGCTGCTTGCATCCCAATTCCTACAAATCCACCAGTTGCTTTTGACATTCATAACTTCCTACTTTATCAACCCACATACTTCTGCATTGAGAAGCTACAAAAGCTCCTTCATTTGCGTACAGATTTGTCTAGTTTTCGGGTGTTGTTCCACATTCAAATTGATTTTTTTTTGACCAAGTGCTCTCACATACTTTTCTTAACCTAGTTTCATTTAACTATCTCACTCTTTAATTTCTCCCTAACTGTCCTTCCTTCTCTTTCTCTCACCTCATGACCCCACTAACTTAATCTTGCATAATGATCTGATGTTTTCCATTCCCGCAATCCCCTCATTTGATTTTAACATCCATCACATGCTTTAATATCTCTTTCTTCCCTACACAAAATCAATTATACTCTTTGCTCTTACGATTACCATAAAGAGACTGCTAAGTATACTTAAAACGAATACTCTTGTGCTCGAAGAATGTATTCTACACACATCTTTCACTTTTCTAGTTTATCCCGACGTTACCATTATTGTTTTCCTTTTTCTATCACTAAAACTGAAATTTGACTAATTCAATTTACACGATTCCAGCAAATATTCGTTATTTATCACTTCCTCTAACTCATTTAAGTCTGCATTTTAGATTCTTTTAAAAATGTAATTTTCTTCTCTCTCATCTAACAAATATTATTGTGAATGAACCTGGTGTTATGCCTCCTGTGGCTCTCATGAAATTGTGTTCTCGGCTTTGTAGCTGACGTCTTGTAGCGTTATCCTCTTTGCTTATCATCATCGAGCTTCTTCCTTGAAACTTTTCGCTCATCCAAGCGGTGTCCAATAAGTTGACCCAATTTTTTGAGGGTTTTGGTGTAAGATTGGACAAAAAATTTTTTATGGTGCAGGGACTGAGGAGAAACAATTTTTAATAAAATTTTTTCATATTTGTAACGTAATCCTAAAATAAATGTTACTGACACGGCGTACTTTTTCATTATACTAATTAAATTTTAATGATTTCGTACCTTTAAATGGAGTGGGAGTTGTTAACATTAAAAAGTCGAAGCTGTTTATATTTTAACATGAATGAAAGAGGGCAGTTGAAGACAGAAAAAGGCTTCACAACCCTGCCTATTAAACAGTCCCTATGCTTTAAAACCCCTATTCTTCTATTGTTTTCAAAGCTTTTAACCATTGGAAAACATCATAGTTTCCATAAGAGGCGCTGTCTGGTATCTATCCCTTCCTCTGACTCTGGTGTAGTCTTTGTTTTTCGTTGAGTTTGGTCTGCAAAAGCAATGATTTCTAAACTCCCGTTTTTGGAATCTACCATTTATCTTCTGTAACAGGCCATAACTACGATAGGGGTAATATCTTGGGGTCATTGACTATCTGTGCATTGACTAGAGCAACGAAGAGGGACCCTCATGACAAAACACCGGCTCCTTGTCGTAAGGATAAGATACTGTTTTGAAACCTATTTCCAATTATTCCTTTTGTGCTATATATATATATATTAGTATAATATATATATATATATATATATGTATATATATCAAAATATATATTATACTATATATTATATAATATATATATATATATACATATATATATTATATATATATTATATATATAATATATATATATATATGAAAGAAAATGAGGAAAAAATCGGCGATAATAACTAAACTAATGATAAGAATACAAAAATGAAGGAAATATTTAGTTAAAGGGGAAAATAAATATTAGTTAAAAGGAAAAGAAAAAAGAAAGGGAAAGAGAAGATGGAAAAATAGTGAGGGAAAAAGAAATATAGTGGAATATAATAGGAAATAAAGATGGGTCCAGTTTTTAATAAAATTAAAGTGGACATGTATGAAAGATATGTTGTATGTAATGTGTAGTGCGAAAAACTGTTTGACAGCAAACCAAGTGGACATCATAATATCTTTATTATTAATTGGACCATTAATAATAGTCTTTTATTTTAGTCGTAAAAACCTTAATTTTAAATTACCCGCTATATATATATAATAATATATATATATATATATATATATAATATATATATACTATATATATATATATATATATATATATATATATATATATATATATATATATATATATATATAATATATATATAAATATATATATATTATATAATATATAATTATATATATATATATATTATATATTATATATATATATATATATGTTGTGTCCCAGAATCAAACGGCGTCATTTCATATACGGGTACATTGATGGAAAATAGGAGCATAATATTCTGTACATGCATGCTCAGTAATGTTTCGTTACGGAGTTATTAGCGATGGAGCCAACCTAAGAGGGTGGGAATACGGTATGCCACACAGGATTCCCCATAAATAGCACGATTGCATATCTTTATTCAGAACATTATAATACAACAGATACAGGTTACAATATGTGTTCAAAGTGCGCCCCTCCCTCCAGCCCTGCCTGATGCATGGACGACACCCTCGTAAAACGGCCATTGTCGCCGCCCTTCATTCGTCTGCTATCATGTCTCCACACGCTTGCCTGATTCTTACCCGCAGTTCCCGAACGTCATTGACTGGGGTGGCGTATACGACACTTTTGATTGCGCCCCAGGCAAAGAAGTCTAAATTTAACACGGGTACATCCTCAAGAAGCACTCCGAACCCATTTCGGAGGAATTGAAAGTAGTTCTGGCCGTTCAGGCTGTCAAGTAGAAAATAGGGGCAGAGGGGATTGTGACCCCAGTAATCCCAGCCCCACATTACATTTAAACTAACCTTGCAATAGGTTATCGCTTCACTCATTGCGAGTGGGACAATTTCGTTGATTGTCGTTTACCCACACACTACCTTCATATCTCGCGTCTCGTACGTTAGTTTGTCGGTGTCGCAAAATTTAATTTATACAGTTGACTGGCGTGAGCTGTATCTCGGTAACGAAACGTTAACGAGCATACATGTATAGAGTAATATGCTCCTGCCTCCTATGTTTAAATAAATGTCCCCGCATATGAAGTGGCACCGTTTCATTCTGGGACACCATATTATATATATATATATATATATATATATATATATATATATATATATATATATATATATATATATAATATATATATTATAAATATTATATATATATATATATATATTATAATATATATATATAATTTAAGTGATGTCTGTGAATGCCATAATATTTAATATCCACTGATGTGAATTCGAGTGTGAGAGTTTTGCATCGGAGCGGGTGATTAAATGGTTGCACATCGGCTCCATTGTTGATATATAAAGGCTACAGGTTCATATATGTATTAGGTATAGTATTATACTATAAAATGATGGAAAGTACTATATATATATGATTAGTATTTAATATATTATAAGTCTAATATATATATATATTATACGTATATATAATTATATATTATATATAAGACTATATATGTATACTATATATATATAATGCTGTATACTAAGGATGATGAATTGAGCTTCTGAGATATTGATAACAAATTTTAATACCATAAGAATATATAATATTAGTATATTATTTATATATATATATATACTATATATATAATTATATATATATAATATATATATAATATATATATTATATATATTTTATATATATAGTATATTAGTTGGGTGACGCCTTACGATGATGGACTTTAGTAAATTTGACGAAATGACGATTAAGTTGAGAGAAAGTTATATTTTAAAAGATTAACGAAATTCTAATATAGGAAGAATTAACTTGTGTTCACTTCTTCTCATATTAAAATTGTAAAGTACATTAGAACGGTATTAAACATAGAAAGATTCTGTTAATTTCTTTAATATATATAGTTTTGTTTCTAATTACTATATAATAATAATATAATAATAAATAATTAATAATAATATATTAATAATAATAATAATAATAATAAGAATAATAATAATGATAATAATAATAATAATAATAATATATAATGTAATAATATATATAATAATATAATAATATAAATATATAATAATAATAAAATAAAATAAGAATAATAATATAAATACATATAATAATAATAATAATAATAATAATAGAAAATAATTTCTTTCTCCTTGACGGGATTACTCAATTAATGACTGTTCAAAGTTCTTTTTATGGCATTAGTCTTTAACGGTTTTAAATTAATTCTATTGGTCTCGAGAGAGAGTCTGTCATGCTGGTTTTTTGTGCTATCCATCAGGTTTGATGAGATATCACATATTCATTTCAATAATATCAGGCGAATTTTGTATCATTTTTTGAATATCTGAACAGATTTACAGATAAAAAAAACGGGTAAGATACAATATACAATAATATGAAACATTTAATGATCGTAGCCATCAAAGTTTGTTGATAGTGAAGTGCATATGAGAATAAATGGAGTGGAGAAGTTATAGCTTTCAAAGGAAATTAAAGAAATATGTAAAAAATGTAAATTGACAATAGTGACATTTTGCATAAACGACCACTTCTTTGACGATCTCCGATCTACAGCTTGTGGAATGCCTCTCATCAAGGACCAGCAGTAATCTGCATCAAATGTTTGGTGTCTCACTTTGGCCTTAGTGGGCTCTTCCATAACTTTAAATGTCTTGATAAAATTGTTCACCTTGCTCTTGGCTCACCTGACCAAAGTTTCTCTGGAAAATCGTGCAGGTGACCTATGTAACATAGTGAACTTTGATGCTCATTCTACACTCAATGTACTTGGAAATTCGAGGAGCAGTCTCCTTCCATTTTCTCTGTAGTTGTTCCGCTTTTCTGTTCCCAGGAAAACTTCCGTACCAACATCAGAGAGTGCATTTCAAGCTCTAGCCCTCTGCCGCAGTCATTTGTTGTTTGTTGTAAAAAGGTGTGGATCACTGAATGAAGTTTTCTGATATTGTTCTGAGGGCCATCAAATTTCCTCAGCCTTTTTCTCTCGTCCAACTGAGACTCTTGGTAAAGATTGGTAAAAAATAGCTGCACGCAAGTGCTCAATGTGATCAAGAAGCTTTGATGCGAATTGCTATCATATAACTCCATTTTATGAACAATGGGGGAAAATACCATATTATTCCTAGTCAACCAGATGAGGAGCCCTGTCGGATTGCCGTACATATGAATCTATAGAAAGTAGCTGTAATAGAGCTGCTATGGACCGATAGGATGGTTCCCCCACTCACGCCCTCCCCTCCGGGGCAAGCATGCTAATCATATTTCGAGGCGAATGACAGATGTAGAGTGCACTGGTGTGTCGCGAATGCACTGTTTAATAACACACAGTCGGCATTAGTTTCATTCAAATATAGCATGAGGAGTCGGCCCACGCTGCGCTCCCCAGTCCCCCCCCTGTATGGTCGTGTTTGCTATCTTCACGTTCCCCCCCCCCGCCGTCGGGATGATTGCGGTGCCGGCCTATTCTTTGATAGTTCTTGTCAAAAAGCGTCCAGACCTGAATTCTTGTGATCAAAGTCTTTGTCAAAAACCCAGTGTTCTCATACTAGCCCACTGTCCCAGTAGCATAGGGAAACAAGAGTATGGTGTAAATCTTGCTCCCCCGACCCATGCAGAAAAGTTAATCATTTTCAAAATCCACACAATTAACCATTGCAGAAGATGGTATTGCAAAATCTTTCCCGAATTTTCTCTTGATGTGTGGCTGCTCATTCTTTTTTATTGTGCAGAGTCGCTCCTACTTGGGATTGAACCATATATTATTTCTGTCCCAGCCAGTAAACAAACCATATCACTCAAAACTTCTTTACCCACATGTCCATTAAAAAGTTCCATTCAGGTTGAATCATATGCCGAGTGTAGTCCCATATTGAGAAAATTCTTCCCAACATCAATTGTTCAATCAATAAAACAAGTTGATACCATCTGAAAGGAAGTCTTTCCGAAGTTGCTTCCGTGATTACGATTAAAGGAAGACACTAGTGCAGGCTCTGAGTATTCCTTTCTCTTTTCAACCGTCTGGAAACCCACTATTTCAGCATCGAATACCTTGGCAAAATACAAATCTCGTCTCACAGGGTATATCCATTAAGGTTGTACTACGAATACGAACACTCTCACATCAGCAAATCTGCACAGATGCGTAAATTTGGTCAGAGCATCATCCTCATCTGTAGAAGGTAACTGATATCTTCAACATCAATCTCCGGTAGCTCAGAAACACAGACCACAATTTTTATTGTCCTTCACAGTTTTCAAACTGGTCTACCCATGCACACGATGAGGTATTGTCGCAAACCCTACCCTGTACAGCTGTGTTTGTTTTGTCGTAGTTGAAACCTTTTACATTGACAAGCCAGAAGTAGCAGTCATCCAAATGGTTTGTTGGTTCTCTCCAAATCACTGGCACACCAAATCTAGCTTACATTCCTTTATTTAATCACCTATAATACGAAAGTTTTCAAGGAGGGTTGATTTGCACACTTTGTGAGGAGTGTTATTTGATCGTTCTCTTTCTCAGATGTTATTGTCAAAACTTGAGCAGCTACACGCTTTGACCTAAGGATTTAATGTTCCGCGCATCCTACTCTCCGAACCTCAAACACCCTGCACAAGCAAGCTTCACGACACTGCTACGCAGACCCCACCTATCTTGTCACCTCACCAATCCCCATCTTCCTCTACCATCGATGTTGTAGCTTTTTAGTCACAAATACCTGCAAGTGAAAAATAGTTACATAAATCTGTGATAACTGGTACAGATAAATGATTGAATATGTATGAATGTAATAAATTGTGAAATGTAATTCAACTCGAATTCATTTCACCCACCCACCGTATGCCAAATACAACATTATCCAATTATCGCATATAAGCAGTCGAAACTTTCACATCTAAATCACAAATG
Source organism: Trachelipus rathkii (assembly GCA_015478945.1). Classification (NCBI taxonomy): domain Eukaryota; kingdom Metazoa; phylum Arthropoda; class Malacostraca; order Isopoda; family Trachelipodidae; genus Trachelipus; species Trachelipus rathkii. Next base: position 29,868 of record JABUQX010005860.1, read on the forward strand.
TAAAGACATGTTATATTTCTGGTAAATTCATGAAAATGGGGTTTGCCCATTGCATAGAAATGGGGATTGATTAGAGTAATCTGAGAATCAGATTGTTGAATTAACAGCATTCTCGAAGTAGTACAGACAGCTGGAAAAAGTCCAATGCCAGAAAAGTTTTTTGTAAGAACAGTGTAAAATTGATTAATAATATTAATCATTCATGCGCTCCTTGATATTTCAAACTTAAATCTTTTTTTTTTAATTTGATATATATATTTTCAAAACATTCGATTTTAAAAAACTTCTTATATGCAGGAACAATGGACAACCATCAACAATTCTAGTACTCTTACATCTCTCCCGTACCGCAGGCTTAATTCATGATGCCAGAATAATATCCATTTTTCTCCAAGTTTCTGGTGTACATATTTCCTCACATTAAACGCAAAATAATGCGAAAATTGGACCTGATCGAGATTGTGGAAAAATCATGCCGATTTGCCAAGGGACAATGACGATGGATTTAGCAATCCATCACCTAATGTATATGATATATAATATAATATATACTTATATATATATCTATATATACACTATATATATTGTCCCCCTACCCCACTATATAATATATATATAATATATATATTATAATATATATAATATATATATACTATATATAATACTATAGTATATATATGATATAATATATAATTATATTACGGATATATATATATACACTTCGCCTGTATATATTTATAACGTTATTATATACTATAGTACCCATCACACTACCCACTAATATATAGTATATAGTATAATGATCAAGAATAATATAGTAGTATGTATATATTTAGTATATATTATATATATATATGACATTGCGCCTCCACTCACCCTCCTTACCTCTGTGAGAATCTGTAAACTACTTGAAGTTTTTGCCACGCATATATTGTGGATATACAGGATAGGGGTTGGGGGACCCAACTCTTCATGTATTCCAACAACCACTTTCCCCATCTTCTCCTTCACCCTACACCACCTTCCTCGAAGAAGTGGTTAATTTATATTAATGTCTATGTTAACTTCATTTATTCCTTGTTAATACTCAAATTTAATTATGGATAGCATGTAGTCGGGCACGTTTCTTCATAGATTGCCCAGCAACTAGAAAAGTTGTTTCTTCATCCCAGCAAAACTGCTTCGGGGGTTTAGGAAAAGATCGTGCTCCCGGTCGAGGGGCACTTGAAGAACGTAGACAGACGCAAATACTGGATGCTCTTTGCCTTTTCTAATACCCCACCATGTTTAAGTACAGCTTGGTTATGAACCTATGTCCTTTTTTTTTTGTAAAGATTATTTGTATCGTTGTATTATTCTTAGGATATGGCAGCATTATTTATGTGGATAATTGTTAATTGTGTAAATGTTAGTCCTTTATAATTAGAAACAATCGAATATTTTTTTCAAATTGTTGGGTAATTCCTGAAGCCAATGCTTGGGAATTTGTCAACTTACAGTAACCACAGAGATTTTTTTTAGACCCTATAGACACGAACACACACAAATATCATCTATAAATCATACCGCTTAATAGTAAGAATGGTTTAATGTACGTAAAAAACAGATTTTTTTTGAAGAAACCTGCTGAGGGGGAAATAAGACCACTATTAAAAATCATAAAGCATAGCTACAGAAAACAAAAGAAAAACACAACAATTTCTGATTGAAATCACATTATTTTCAAATAGTGGGTATTATAGTATCATTAAAAAGTTATAAAGGATAAAGCAATATTTAATGGATTTAACGAATTATGAAGGACAGTATATAGTGAATTTAAAAAACGGACGAGACGAGATTCGCTCAGTCCGAGAGTGATATTTTACTATTAATAGGTGTATTTATTAATAGCAAAATCCTTTTTTTTTTTTTTTTCTTTTTTTCTTTCTTTTTTTTTTGTACAAATTTGCTGTTCTGCGTTTTATTAGGTCTTCTCTAATCCATTTGCGTGTATGTTGTGTTCAAAGGTTCTATAGGGTAAAAAAACTCGGTGATTATCGTGAAGCAGATTAATACCAGAATAGTGGATTTTCTGAAAGTGCAGTAAAAATACTGGTTTTCGTGGGTCGCTTGGATATAAAAATAATATTAGGTGACTTATATATGCAAATTTATGTAAAATAATGTTAACTGATTTTATCGATCAGTAAATTTAATCAAATAATTTAATCATCAAAAAAGTCGTGAAATATAAAATAAAATACAAGCGACAAAGAAGATATTTTAAATTATATATTGGAACAGCTGAAAATTTGTAAAGTAATATTTCCTGATTTAAAGCTAATTTATTAACAAAAACTGTCAAATAGTGGCACGTAATAAATTTTATACAAATTATATTTGCGTAAGAAGTTTGATAAATCGTATCAATATAAAAGTTTAACTCTCCAATTTTTGTTTGCATCAAGTGACTATTCAATATTTACTGCAGCTGAAACTAAAGGGAGAAATTTCTATCTTTAAATCTCGCTTAAGTAGGATTGAAAATGGGATATTCGTGGAACTTTTGGGCTCAATATTCTTCAAATTCTTTAAAGAATATTTGCCGTGGATTTTCAGAAAATGTAGCAAAAATCTTTAAAATTCTTGATTTTCGAGGAACGGTTGACTGTAAACGAATATCAGCCGGGTCCAGTGGCGAAAATAACGGCCCTATACTGTACACCCACCGTCTTGCTGGGCCCCCTCCACCCAACCATTAGAATGATATATAAATCAGGTTAAGTTGCATAATAATGCTGAAAAAGTTATAGACTTTTCAAAGAACTTTATTTAGATTAAAAGTTTCATAAATATATGTTGAACCTAAAAATCAAAGTATTTTGTTAAAAAAAAAATTAATTACCTATATTTTCCAATAGAAAAATTGTTGCCAGACTCACGAAATAACTGTACGACAATAGCTTTCCTTTTTATAGCATCAATTTATCAGTTATCATTGTTTTTTAATGGGAAATTTAAATAAATATATATTTAATGGGAAACTACTTTGGAAAGTGTCCTAATTATTATTATTGAAATTTAATATGAATTTGATTTTTTTGTTTTGTTTTTTATTTTTAGTTTTCGTTTAATTCAATCATAATTTTTGGGAGTATTTAAAAAAAAAAAAAAATTCAACCCCAGGCACTCGTGCGAAGCGAGAGGGGCATCCTCCGAAGGAGGAGACGGGGGGTGGATGAAATAGGGGGGGCCGAAGGCCCCACCCCGGATGAGAAATAAAAGCCGTACGAACCTTGCCAGACGTAAAATAAACACACACTAATTTCATTATTTTTTATTTTTTTAATGAAATTTTTATTACTTTCTACCACGATTTCTATATTTAATACCTATTTATATAACTTTTACTTTAAATAAACTACTTTCAAAAGTCTCCTAATTTTTCGGAACTATTATGCAACTTCACCTATAAATCATATATTAAGGATCCATTGGGCCGCACATTCGTTTTTTCCAAGCCTCAGTATTCTTAGTTTCGCCGCTGATATAAAATAAAAAAATATATTAAAATCAAATTTAATCAATCAATTAATTTAATTATATCAAAAGTCATAGATGCGACTAAGATGCAAATTTTTAAAGTATGCGTCAAAAAAAAAAATTAAGACTTTAGTTGCAGCCATGAATTAAAGATTTGGAATTATTAAAAATACCAATAATAATTGAAAAAAAAAATAATTTGCTTCATTTCCTGAAAATGCTCTTAAATACTTCATATTAATTTTTGTGGAACGGTTGGATGTAAACCAATTACCACCTTATATATGAATAATATACGTTATATATATATATTATAATATATATAACCTTTTTTTTATATATAGTTATTATAATATATATATATAAGTATATATATAATATATATGGTAGAAACTTAAGTTTCTTTCTGACCTTTCGATATTTAATATCGAAAATTATATCGATACCGATATCTATCGAACTCGATATATATTATATATATATATATATATATAATAATATGGATGGTATAATGCTATTCAAAACAGATATTATATATGAATATATACATATAAATATATATATATACTATATGATATATATATATATTATATATATTATATTATTAATTATATGGTCAGCGTCGTTATACCGCCCGTCATATGTATCTTCAAACTAATTAATGCTACACGTAAAACGGAAATACTTCCTGCGAAGTCCACTGGTCCAAAGTAGGCCCTGAAACCGAAAAAACAAAAATAAAAAAAATATCTCAAAAACTTCAATACTACAGGAAAATGGAATACATTTTTGGAATCCTGGTAGAATTTTAGTTTCACATAACAAAATGTAAAAAAAAAATAAAAAAAAAAATTTATTGTTAATAATTATGTAATATGATTAGAACTATTTAGAGACCTTTTATTGGTTTAGTCGTTAAAATAAATAGACTTTCTATTAAATTTTGTTTTTTTTGTTTCTAAGACAAAAAAATCCCCCAAGGGTATACCGCACCGATGGCAGAGTCGGGGTGGTCTCCTGGCCTTCCGGGGAACTACGGGGTAGGACTAATTCCCCCCCCGGGGAGGGTCTCCGAATCCCCCGCTCTTTGGTATTTGGGTTCCTCCGCCCCTCCCCTCCGCCCCTCCCGCTACGGGGTATTGAAAACGTCCCCCCTATGTTCCCGTCGGCTCGAGCCCCCTAGTGTGCCGTATAAGGCAAAATTTAATACGAAAGTTCTATTTATTTTAACGATAAACCAATAAAAGGTCTTAAAATAGGCCTCTTAATCATATTACTAATAATATTAACAATAATTTATTTATTTTTTTATTTTACATTTCTAGTGAAATTTTACGAAGGATCCAAAATGTATTCCATTCGCTGTATGCTATTGAGTTTTTGAGAAGTATATTTTTTTTTTTTTTTTTTTTTTTTTTCCAGTTTCAGGGCCTACTTTGGACCAGATTCCAAGAATGTATTCCGTTTTACTGTAGCTTAATAGTTTTTAAGATTCATATTACGTCTTATAACAGACCTGGCCGTTATATATATATATATATAATAATTATATATACTATCATATTATTATAAATATATTATATATATATAATAATATCACCACCCTATTATTAATATAAATATTATATATTATATAATTATATATTCTATAAATATTAATATATATATTATATATATAATATATATATAATATATATATATTATATATATAATATATATAATATATATAATATAAATATTATATAATATATAGTATATATATATAGTATATATATATATACTATATATTATATATATAGTATGTCAGCTCTAGAAGAGCCACAATCATATCTCAAAAACCAACGCCTATCCGAAAGAGGGAATCCATTGCTGGGAGATGCTGGTACAGGGATTTTTAGTGTGCGGAAAATTAAAAAAAAATTATTTGTTTATAATATAGTAATATGAGTAGAAAGGCCTATTTAGAGACTTCTTTATAACGTACTTCGTTAAATAAATAGCACTTTCATGTAGAATGTTTGTTGGTTTTTTTTTAACTAAGATACCCCAAGGGTAAGACCGCATTGAGTGCAGAGCGGGTCTCGAGGTTTTCGTGAAGTTATGGGTTTGGCCTATTTCCCCTCACGGGAGGGTCTCCGGAACCCGCTCTTACGTATTGTGGGTGTGCGCGGGGTTCCTCCGACCATCCCCTCCGGGCTATGAAACGTCCCCCCCTGTTCCCCGTCGGCTCGATGCCCCCTAAATTGCCGTGTAATACCTTAAAATACTATGTATATACTTAATCTTTCCCGCCGGATCGAGCTCCCCCCCCAAAAAAAAAGCAATTTTTTACTGGTTTTTTTATTTTTATTTGTTTACCATTTTCCTCAAGAAAATTTTACATGGATTCCAAAAATGTACTCCTTTTCGCTGTATATATTATAAGTTTTTGAGATATGGATTGTGGCTTTTAGAGGCTGGGCCAATATATATATATACATTAAACAAATTAAATAAGTCAAATACAAATGAAAGAAAAATTACCGACATCCTAAATAGTACTACTCTTCGAAACTGTTTCGTTATTACAAAGAAAAAATAAATAATTAAAAGGGCATTAGTGCGCTTCTGTCTCCTCATTGAATAACAAATAAAATTTGGGTGTAGCAGTCTAGTTCAAGACACAATGTTTAACTAGAACAATAAAAATAAACTTTTCTCCTATGTTTGGTAATCTTCATCACCTTCTTTGTGACACTTCTTCTACAACCCTTTATCTTAGTAATCAACTAAAATGTTTGCAGCATCTAGCTAACACGAATAACTCATTCTCCAATTTAGAAATAAATCTGCTTCAATTCCATATTTTCAGAAAAAAAATGGACAACAAAAATACGTCCCACCTCACGCAACACCAGTAAAAAAAATTTATGTACCTTCAACTGTTATATATAGTAATATTTGAATTTTGAGAAAGTACTCATGAATAAAGTCCCTCTTTATATATATATATATTATATATATATATACTATATATAATTATAATATATATATATTATATAAATATAATATATATATAATATATATATATAATTATATATATATTGCTTCTATATGATATCTTAGATTCTCGGTATCTTGGGTATAAGATCGATACACATATATCGAAAATCGATTTTAAAACTTAAATATCGTAGTCAGAAAGCAACTATAAGTATACTATATATATATATATAACTAGATATATTTATATATATATATATATATATATAATACTATATATATATATATATAAATATAATATATTATATATATATCTATATAATATACATAATAATATTTATATATATATATAATATATATATAATATATATAATATATATAATTATATATATATATATATATATATAAACTATATATAATATATATATATATATATAAACTACTAGTCAGGGTTGCCGAGTGGGCGGATAACCAAGCTATAAAAAGAAGTAGTTTTCTGGAAACCTGGAGGTTGCCAAAATTAAAGAGGAAAATGCGATCGCTTCAATATTGGAGAAACCTTCGTTCGTTATTTTGACTTCAAGCTAATAAGTCGTTCTAGAAATTCGAATATTTCCATTCACTTCGAAACTCTGTGGAGTAAACAGCTTTTAGCTTTCAAAGCTTTAAGGGCAATAATCTTAAATTTGTTCATATAGTGCGTAATCGTTTTGGCATACCAAAGCCGGCTTGATAATCATTAGTTCGATAGTCAAGAAATTCTTCAATTGTTAAAGCACACTTTTCAAGTAATCGGGAGATCGTTCTCCTAAAGTTTAAACATATTCCAGAAACTTGTAACAGGTGAACTACCTTGTTTTCAGGCATGAGAAGACCAACATTTTATCAAGTTTGAAAAATAATTATATAATCTTTAAGTGTATCATCCCACGTAACTAAATATTCCAGTTATAGTAAAGACCTTAGGCTTTCCAGGAAATATACCTCTAAATGATCTAATCTTGAAATACAAAAAAACAAAACCACTTATATTTGCCAATATCGAATTCTTTTAAGAATGTCTCGTTCTAAATTTGAACGAAATAATCAGATTTGCCCACATCGCAAATCTTCCTTCAAAATAAATATAATAATAATCCAATTATATTATCTTGAAAATATTGGTAACTTTAAAAGTTTTCTCTTGTTGAAAGTTTAAGTTTGTCAAAATTAATCGATAGACTACTGCCGTTCAGAGTAACCTAAATCATCAAGTTTAACGATAAATTAGTTTAAACTTTTATCACCTGTATTGAAATTTTCTACATGGAAATTCTTCGTCAATTTACTTGTATATAATTGTGTGAAGTAAAATTGCTTAGTTTAAATATAATCAAAGAATTCTTTATAAAAAAATCGTCTTTCGAAAAAAGACTAAATTTAGTTTTGTTTGAACACACATGTGTGTATATTCTTCAAAGGTTTGCGCTTTGAAATAATCGTTGCGTTCAAATAGTCTGAAAAATAAGACTTGTAAATTTAAGATTTTAAAAATTATTATATTTATAATAATTATTATAATATATATATAAATTATATATAATAATATATTATATATAATAAATTATATATATATATATATATAATAAATATATATATATATATATATAGGACCTTATTTGTTTTACGACTCAGTCAGTTTTGAATGTTTTTTTATTTTATATTTCTATATATGATCGCTAAATTTCAATTTAAGGGGTGATCGGACAGATCAAAAATATATAGGACCGATTGACGGTTAACAAACTACCCCGTCAGATTTTAATATATTACATTATTTTTTTAACTAAGAATACCCAAGGTAAACCGCAAAGATGGAAAAACACACGAAGAGCGATAACTCGGAAGCTTCCGGGGGAAACGACAGTACGAACTATTCTCCCCAACCACCACCGGGGAGGGTCTCCGGAACCTCCCGCTCTTTGGTATTTATGGGTGTCGCGGGGTTCCTCCGCCCTCCCCTACGGGTTATGGAAAACGTCCCCCCCCTTGTCCCCCGTCGGCTCGAGCCTATGTTTTTTTTTACATTTATGTAATAATTACACACTGATTCCAAATATTAATGTTTTCTGTAAGTGTCGTCATTTTCAGATATTTCATTTATGAAAAGATATACTATTTTATTTATTTTTTTTTTTACATTTTTGTAAATAATTTTTATACGCTGATTCAAATATGTAATGTGGTGTTTCTGTAGTGTCGTACTTTCTGAGATTATTTCATTTTTAAAATTTATTGATATAACATCAGGTGATTTTTAAATAATTATTTAAGAATATTTCCGAACTTTTGAATCTCGTCATCACCGACTGAATTCATTGTTTATATCATTACTAGCAATATGTTAAAAAAAAACAAAAAAAATCAAAACTGATCGGAGTCCTTAAAAACGTATAACAGGCTATTATCATATAATATATATATATAATATAATAACTATATTATATATATTATATATTATATAATATAAATATAATTATATATATATAATATATAATATAATATATATATATGGCTAAAACTGAACATTTCGTCTGACCCTTTGATATTCCGATATACGATAATATCAATATAATTCGATTCTTGATATTATATATAATAATAATATATATATATAATAATATATATATATAATATATAATATAATATTATATATATATATAATATATATTTAATATATATAGTATATATATTATAATAAATCAATTTTACCAGAAATGGTTTGAGAATTTATAGAGTAACGAATCGACTTGTTGCGCAATAATGTCCCAAAAGTACTCATTTTTGGGATTAATTGTTTTTTGGGGTATATCACTCAACGAATACCCGACGGGTAGTCCGCCCGATTCAGGAGTCAGAGGGTCTGCTCGGCTCTCTAGGTGGACCTATCGGGGGGACTAACCCCCCCCTCCGGGGATGGTCTGGAACCCCCGCTCTTTTGTCTTTGGGTGTCGCGGGGTTCCTCCGACCATCCCCTCGGTTATGAAATGTCCCCCAACGGTCAGCCCTAAAAATGGCGTTTAATGCTGCTCCATTTTTAGGGGGACCTCGTTGAAACATCACTCTGCCGTAAAGTAGCCCTAACTTTACTGATTCTACTTCCTCACCTCTGTTTCTTCACTTTTACTGATACTGTTAGTACTGCCGAAAGATAAAAATAATATATATATACTATATATATCTAATATATAAGATATATATAGATATAATAATATAATATATATAATATATATATATATATAATAGGGTTGGCGCTAAGTTGGTTGGTGTTCTTTTAAAAGCAGCACCCATATAGATGTAATTTAGAAACCCATATTTGAAATGATGTTTTTTATTGAATCATAAAGTAAAATAGTAATAAGTAAAAAAGTATACAAAAGCATCCCTTCTGTTGAGGATATCCGTCTTGCGTAGGCGAATGGTAGTCACAAAGCCTTTTCCAAGCCTGTTTTCCACATTGCGTCTCTGACTCTTCGTTTAGCGAAGAAAATTGGTGATCGAAATTCAAGTCGCAGCCTTTCCTTGAAATTTATCTCTCTTCCCGGGAGGATTTCTGGAGAGAGTAACTCTGAGTGAATTTTATTTCTTCTGTATTTCTTTAATTGTTTAATTTTATCTACTCTTAAAATGTTCAAAATGTATAGTCTGGAGTCTGGGTTTCATATATCAATTTCTTTCGACTTACTGCCTGAAAATTTTGCTCGCGCAAATCTTAGCGTAAAGTACGAACATAAATTAAAAAATTTTAGTTATAGTGATGCTACATTATCCTGCGCTAAACACGGATGAGAAAGTAATGTTATACATAATTATACAAGAAATCAATAACTAAAATACATAGTTAGCTTTCAAATGCAAACATATCAATTATGTTCCGAAGCACAAAGTAGATCACAAACATTTGAAGCAAAAAGAGATAGTATTTACAAGAAATGTAAAATCAAACACTTGAGCCATATGAACTGGTTACACGATATCCGAAGATTAAAACATATATTAATAATATTTGAATACATAAAATACAATAATGTTCACTATATACAGAAAATACTAATAGGTGCATTTTAAACACAACATATTTGGTATCCGTTAATAGTTACAACATCTTAAATGCATATAAACAGTACAATTTAATTACAAATACTTATTATCATGAAAAAATTGATTATTCACAGTTAAATGGCCACATTGAATCGAGACGTTAAATTCACAAGGTAAAGTCCAGTAATAAGACGTTCTAAACGTATCACTGATTTGACCAATTGCGCATTAGTAGTTTTTCAAAAGTGTGTAGTTACGAGAGAAACATTAATTAGACACATATGTAGAGGACTGAACAGCTTGGCTTTAGAGTTAGGTTCCTTACTTGAAAAAATTTCCTTCCGACATAAAAGGAGAAGAGGTCAAGAACCATATTTAGAATGCGAAAAGAATCAAAAGTTCGTAGTGAAATCCAAAGACAATCGATTTCTGGCCCATAATCCAAACATTCGAAATGATGAATAAGTAATCCATACGTATAAGAACTTACATATGAGAAGGCGAAAATTGCTTGAAATTTAGGTCCTTTAATTTGAAAAATTTTCTCAATACAAATAAAGGGAGAGTCACTAAACCATTTCGAATTTCGAAAGTCGTAATCCAGAGTCCGTAGTGAATCAAAAATGAGTTTCTGGCCCATGAATCCAAACTTAAATAGTGAAAGAAGTTCCATAATCGTAAATGAATTGCTATGAAGTCTACGATGAACTCTCGAACTGTTAAGTTCTGTGAAAAGAAGGACCAATAATCCAAATTTAGAAACTGAAAATTGTAATTTAAAATATAATTTTCGTTTGTTTGAGTCATTTTCTCCGAGTGTTTTGATTGGGATTTTGTGTATGCAGTTTTTTCTTTTTCTCATTTGTGTTTGTTTTCAGAATGTGCATGTGAATTCTGGGTGTTTCTCAGTCCGAGTTCACCAATTATATAGGCTATGTTCTGGAGATTGGTTCTTGATCGTACCGGTTAATTGGAATTTTGATAATACTTAGAAGGCCTACCTGAAATGATGTTTTTATTTGAACATAAGTAAAATATGTAATGAAAGTATAAAGCTAAAACAAAAGTCCCTTCTTGAGACTACCTCTCTTCGTAGGTCCAGAATTTGCGTAGTCTCCCCAGCGTGTTTCCACTAGATTGCCTCTCCTGGACTGCTTCTTAGCGATAATTTGTGAATCGAAATTAAAGTCGCCAGCCTCTTTCCCTTTGAATTTATAACAGTCTGGCCGGGGGCATTTCTGGCCGAAAGTAATTTGAGATATTATATTCTTCTGATTACTTATTGTTAATTTTATCAAACTCGATAATCTGATTAAGAGTATATCAACTAGGACGGGTTTCATATCTCATCTTCCATTTCGACTTATGCTAAAATTTGCTCGCCCAAATCTTAGCATAGTAGCAAAGAATTCTAAATTTTTAACAAAGTTTATTGAACGCTTGCTTAACTTATATATTATATATATATATTATATACGTAATCATATATATATATATTAGTATAATATATATATATATAATTATATATATACTCGAAGTATATATATTATATATAATATATAATAATATATATATATATATATATAATATATTTATATTAATAAATATGATATAATATATATATAATATATTTAATATATATAAAGTTTCATATTTATATATATTTATATATTATATAATTTAATATTAATATATTTATTTTACTATATTTATATATTATTTAATATATATATATATTTAATATTTATCTAAATATATATATAGATATATATATTATTATTATATATATATATTTATTTATATTATATATATATAATTATATATATATATATATTATATTATATTATATATAATAATTATTTAATAATATATATAGCTAATAAATATATATATATTATTTAATATATATAGTAGTATATATATATATATATATTCTATATTTATATATATAATATATATATATATTTATATATATATAGTATAATATATATATAATATATTATAATAATATATATTATATTATAATTATATTATTATATTATATATAATATATATTGTATATATATAAATTATTTATATATAATAGATTTAATATTATATATATATAATATATTTATTAATTATTATATTAATAATAAAATATAATATATAATATATATATATAATATATATTATATATATATATATATCCTATATTATATTATTATAATAATATTTATACATCACTATACAGATAGCTATAAGCTAGAGAGACTAAGCAGAAATATATATACTATATATATACATTTTATAAGTATATATATATAAGTATATTATATATATAATATCTATATATAATAGATATTGTGGTGTTTAGGTAGGTCGTTTATATAATATTAGATATATATATTATATATATATATATATATTATATATATATATTTATAAAATAGTAGTGATTTTATTTATATATTATTCTATATATATATTATATTCTATTTTATATATATATAATATATATATATAATAGCGTAATATTATATATATAATAATATATATTATAATCATATAATATATTATAATATATTAATATAAATATATAATAATATATATATATATATATATTTATAATTTTTATATATATATATGATTATTTATTAATATATATAAGTATATATATATATTTAATATATTACTATATTATATATATATATATATAAAGATTTATATATATTATATATATAATATAATAATATATAGTAAAAATAATATATAATATATAGTTATATTATATAATTAATATATATATTAATAGTATAAATAATATATATATATTATAACATATATATACTATATAATATTATTAATATATATAATTAATATAATATATATAATATATTATATATAAAAATATATATAATAATATATAAATATAGAGAGATATATATATATTAAGCTATAGTATATATTATATATATATATATATATAGTATCTATAATTATATCTATAAAATATATATTATTAATAATATTATTTATTATAGTATATACTATGTATATTATATATATATATATATTAATCATTACCATATAACTATATAAGTTATATGTGGGATGAGAAACCACAGTTAGGTACTATTATATAATAAAAAAACAATAGTATATTTATAGTATTAAGTGGATTGGGGGAATATATATGATACTAAATCATATATATAATAATTATATATATAATATATATTAAATATATATATTATTATTATATAATATATATTGATATTATATAATATATATATAAAATAAGTATCATAAGATATATATATTTATTTATACTTTATATTATATGTTATTATATTTAATTTATTTTAATAATTATATTATTATTTATATTTATAATATTATATATGATATGTGTTATATATTATTCCGAGTTAAATATTTATATTGTTACCTTCTGATATTTCTATACTTGTATATATAATCTATATACCTATATATATGAGATAAATATATAACCTTAGTATATATATATATACTTATAGTAGACGTATATATATATATAAATATAAGTAATATATTATATATATATTATAATATATAATAATATATTTATATTATAATATATATATTT
>JABUQX010005861.1:0-12500 GCA_015478945.1 Trachelipus rathkii
CCAGATGGGCTAAGAGACCTCTAACGAAGAAGTATGCATATAATGGTATAATAGTACTCTCTCCTCAATACGTGAGCACACGATAATTAGGATCTATAAATAAGACAATCAATAGAGTAGGACAAAATATAATGAGAAAGGGTGGATGCGGTATTGTTTAGTATATACATAGTATTGAAGACTTATATCGACTCTTAGAGATGCATAGAAGCGAGATACACTTTATTAGGTCTAGGAATTATTTATTACCTTAGAGCCACCGGTTACCAATGTTAATCAACAGAGTTTATCCAACTTTATATATTATCTAGTATTAATTATAATATAATACTATCTTATATATATATATTAATTATATATATATATATAATATATATTAATATTATATATATATATATATAATATATATATATTATTATATATATATATATAATAATATAATATACATATATATATAGATATTATATACTAGATTATCGGTTAATTATGCATTAGTTAAGTAAGTAAAAAGTTTAATATATTTTATTAAATATGATTATTATAAATATGTTCGTGTGTTTAATCTGGATCCTAATATATAATCTAATATTAGCTAAGTTCAAATACAAATATTTAACCTGAATAGTAGTAAACTTGTAAATTTTATATATTTGTTTTCTTATTATTTTTTTTTTATTTATTTTATTTTTTTTGCTTATTTTATTATATATAACTATAAGTATATCAAAATTATCTATATTTAATATTTATACTATATTTCACAGAGCTCTCTGATAGTAATAGATGTTGTGATCACTAAAGAAAAGTATTACAAGAAGACTCGCTATTGAAAGAGTAGAGATAAAATACGGATATCGAATATGCTTGGTATACATGTAATTATATATCAATTAATTATACGAATTATGAGAGAGATTTAAAATCATATGAATAAAAAACTTCTCATTGGGTGTGCATGCAAAATGCTTGTCGTTTTTTTATATCGCTAAAAGAATAAAACATTTTTACGTTTGATGAATCTTGCATTTAGTTTATTTTAATAGTGAAAATTAGTTATTTTTTTTAATTTTCTAGATTAATGCTTTACGATCATTTCTTGTTTCTCAAATATCTTTTATTATTTTAAAAATATATTAAAGATATTAACACATACTTTTTAATTGTGTTGTGCTGAACATTGCCATGTGTTTTGGTTCGTATTGAAGATACGTTATTCCTGTGCTCGCGAGAATCAAAATAGGTCCTTCTCGTTAAATATAAAATTCAACTGAACTTTTCACGTACTCAAATTCCTATATAGAGAAACTTGCTAGAATTGCAAGATGCTACTGCTAAGGAATGCTCCAGAGAATCCATCTTTTTCACCGAGATAGCGCGCCAATTGCTCTCTACTAACTATATTATTATATTCTATGTTAGATTGACCTAAGCTGAGTATAAACCCTATATCTTGCTAATCGTATAGAGGTTCCTAAGAGAGAAACTGCTGCCGAAAGAGTGCCACTCAGAGAGGCAGCACCTCTTTATTCCACATAGGATCTTACAGTAATGGCTTGTTGCATTCTCAAATAAACTCAAGACATCCCGCTACTCTCATGAGACTGCTACATTTTAATATCATATATAAGGGCGCTAAAGCATTCTTCTATTTCACGCCTCACCAGAGACTACTTGACGAGTATCTCGTTCTGCTTCATTATGCATTATGGCCGTGGCTTCGAACTCCCATAGTCGAAAACACTCCAACGAACATAAGATCAAAAAGCACAGAAAAATAATTATATTGATGATGACGCGACTTCCTAATACCTATTTTATTACAATAATACCCTATAATATAAGTGAACAATTTCCAGCATCAATAATGGATTAACAGCAGCTATGATTCCACGTACGAGACTTAGAGTTGTCTAGGATTATATTGTGTTTTGTAAACTTTATTTGCTTTTTTACGCGACACGAGCAGAGAATTTATGACCACTCATCTATTACCGATCGTAGTCTTACTATTGTGATGCTCCGATAGACACCGCGTTGCTAAGCTGCTTCATCTGCACGCAAATTCGAGCGTAGTGCTCACGAGTGAGCATATAACAGTACACCGCAACATCATTTCGAGGTAAGTACCTGAGTATTACATTCACGACATTTACTTAATATACCGACAAGGATAGTCATGTCTAGTGGAGCCTTACTTCCCAAAGAAGATGAGCATTTACGCAACCGTTCCTTACAATGTATGTCGGCGATGGAGTTATTGAAAGTCTAGAATCAGAAAGTCGGAAAAGAGAGATGAGACTTTTGAAAAGATCGTGTCACAACAATCCTTATTCAAAATAGAAGAGGTTTAAATCAACATGGATGAGCTTTCAGCCAAGAGCTGTTTCACGTTGTAATAAACGATAGTTTCAACGAGATAGTGGGAGAAATAGTTCGGACAGAGAAGAATGAGATCAGGAAAGAGAGAGGAGTGGGCATGAAAACAGAATAAGTTGATAACGAAGCGCACAAGATCCGGTTAAGATTCACAGGCGCATATGTTTTTTTGAGGAGAGGGTGCTGTGGTAAACGTCGAACCTATATGTACTGTGATGGAGCCAGAGATATTACTTTGAGTGAAGACTATGAGCTATGATGTATACTACAGATGGGAGATAGAAGTCACCTCGACTGCGATGTAAAGCACATCCAAAATCTAAACATCTTGGGAAGCATAATTTTAGTAAGAGAAAAATAATATGATTATTTCAAGAATGAGCCACTGAGAAAGAGTAACACACCAAGAATATTAAATAACCATACTGAAGTTTTTGGAGCTGGTGTGTTTTCCGAAGATGTTAAAGCCCGAGTTCTAAGGTTGTGTCTTGTACATAGTGATAGGAATTGAGTTTTTTGAGGCATTGAAACAAACATAGTTTTGCTTCTTCGTGCAATTGGAATTTCGCCCAGAAGAATCAAAAGTCAATCGTTATAAACCTGGTAACCCGTTAGGCATCAGTTATTTGTCAGTCTGGCTGGGCATGATGAAGTAGATCAAGATGAAGGTCATTATAACACAAGTCGAACCTAAATTCATAGTATTTAAAACCTAAATTACAATTTATTCTTCTCTTCGTTTTTCTCCCACTCATTTGTTTCAATGTGAAAATTTGAAATCTTCACATTCTCTACCACCTTTAAATGCACCTTGTTCTTCTTCCAATCAGTCACTCGATATACTCTTTCAACCAAATACAAGCATATGTCCTTCTCTACAAGCACTCAAACTATCATTCACACAGTTTCTACGGTTCACCCTTATATGTCCCTTACCCTTATATAAAAGGGCACTATTTATACTGCTCTTATTCCAATCCTACGCCAAACTTTCACGCCTCGACAAACGCTTGGTACAACAATTCACCAAATCCAGTCATTACAATCTCGCCTTCCATTTTTGACTCATGTCACCCGTGATTCCAATTCTATACCTTTGATTTACAATCATCAATTTCTCTCACCTTCCTAATACTTCTGAACTCATCCCCAAAATACTTATTATTTTCTTAGTTAATCAAACTACCCACTTCACATATTACTCTTCATTATTGCCAATGTTATGAAATGTTTCGAAATTTTTTCTTCCACATCCAAACATGCCATTTACTAATCCCAGGCTACCATCTATTTCCTATTCCTTAACTTCTTCTTTCTTCCTACTCTTTCCAAAGGATCTATTCTTGTAAGGTTTCGCATTCATTAATCCTTCAAGTCTCATTTACTTTTTTTTCCTGTATATGCACTTATTGTTTTCGAGTTTTTTTCCTCTAATTATTTCAAACACATTTTTTCGGAGGATTCCATCATTGGCTTTTGCACATTACAACAGCTTTTTATTACTTTTAGCAGATTTATGAGACATATCTAATTCTCTTTATAACCCAATACTTCTCTTGAGAGCTAAGAAAGCTCTTCATTGCGTACAGATGTCTAGTTCCTTGTTCATATTCGAGAATTATTTTTTTTTTGCAAGTACGATCTCACTCTGTTTCTTATAACTAGTTTATTTACTTTACTTGCTCTTTATTCTCCCACTTCCTTTATCTTTTTCCTCGTCCCTCCATGCCACAGTACTTAAATCCTTACAATAGATTCTGAATTCCATCCCCAACCCTATTGATTTAACATGTCACATGCTCTTCACATTTTCTCTCTTCATAAAAAAATCATAACTTTTCTTCTTTGATACCATCTTACCTTAATTAAACTCCTATCAGTCATCCACCCTATGAATTCTCTTGTTGTCTCCGAAGGATCTATTATTACACACATTTGACTTCTCTAGTTTATCCCTTCGTTCCATTATTGTTTCCCTTTATCCTAAACTGAAAATTTTGACATATTCCATTTTACGTTACGATTCAGCAAATATTCGCATTTATTATTTCCTCTAAATTCATTTAAGTCTGAGCATTTTAATTTCTTTTAAAAATGTGATTTCTTCTCGTCTCACCTTAACTATTTAATTGTGAAACACGACCTGCGTACGTCACTGCCTCATGCTTCGCTCTAAATATGTGTTCTCAGGGCTTGTACCCTGTTTATAGTTCGTTTCTCTTTGTCTTTACAAATCGAGCTTCCATTCTGAAAACTTTTCGTTATACACAGCAGTGTCCAAAAGTTTGAAACCCTTTTAATGTGGAGTTTGAAGTCGGAGATTTTTTTTTATGGTAGGACTGAGAAAAAAACAATTGTTACAATAAATTTTTACATATTTTGTACTGTAATCAAAATACAATGTTTACTAAGCGTATTTTTTTCATTATAATAATAAGATATTAATGATTTGTACCTTTTAAATGGAGTGAGTTGTAACATGAAAGCGAGTTGGGTTCTACTCTAACTGATGCCAGAGCAGTTGAAACAGAAAGCTACAACGCACTTATTACAATCCTATGCTTACCATTCAATTGTTATGATCTATGTTTTCCAAAGGCTTTTAAACATTGTGAAACATCAATAGTTTATTCATAGAGGCTGTTTTGTGATCTTTATTCTTTCCTTGACTCTTTGAGTCTGTTTCGGTATAAAGTTTTGTCTGGCATAAAGAATGATTAAACTCTTTTGGAATAAATTCTTTGTAAGGGATAACTACGATTGGGGTCATTGATAGAGCAACGAGAGGACCCATGAAGGATCATTGTCGTAAGATGATAATGGTCTGAAACCTTATTTGATCAATTTCCTTTTGATATTATATATATAATTTTATATAGTGTGGAGTACATAATGTATAAATTGAGATAGTAGTTAAGGTATAGTATATATATAGATAGAGTGATATTATATATATTATATATATATATATTAGTGATGACAGCAGATGTCATTTTTTCTCATCCGCGGATGCGGATTTCGCATTCGCGGATGCGGATGTTTGATTGTAACATCCGCGGATGCGTGCAAATGTCTGAATCTAAATATATATATAATATTATATATATATATATATATATATAATATATATTATTTATATATATTATATATATATATATATAGTATTATATATATATGCTAATATATTTCGAGTTTTAGCCACAATCATCATCTTAATTGTTACGCAGGGTGTTTGGCGGGGCCCAAACTCAATCACCCCACAACGCTCTTTCCCCAACTCCGACCTTAATTGAAAGAGATTTTACAAAGGATTATATACTTTCTTGCACTAGTACTGAAAATTCAAATAAGTAATGCGTTGTGCTTGTAGAAAACATCAATTTTTCTGGCCTTTTTCTGCTGAGAGTATGTTTCTCTTTTAATCATATATTAGCCCAGCATTGCTAAATATTATCTCACTTGGAACACAAAATGGCCGGGATTGGCCGGGGCCGGGGCCGGGGCCGGGGGCGCTCTAATTGAGCCGGGGCCGGGGCCGGGGCCGGGGCCGAGGTTTAGCAAAATTAAAGAAAATGAAATAAAAAAAAACACTGAAAGTCTTAAAAACTTAGGATGAAATTAAAATATAATTTTCATCTTAATTAATAATTTTAATTATAAAAGGAAACATTTTATTAATTCATTAAATAAATATTTTCGAACGAAATTTTTAGAAAAAATAATTGGATTTTCCTAGTAGCATAAGTTGTATTAAATATATATATATATATATATATATTATATATATATATATATATATATATAATATATATAGTATATATATATATATATATATATTTATATATATATATATATATATATATATATATATATAAATATATATATATATATATATATAATATATATTATATATATATATATATATATATATATTATATTATATTAATATATATATATATTATATTATATTATATATATATATATATATATAAATCTCGCTTATCGAAAGACCCTAACCTATAGTACACTAAGCACTCTAGATATTAATACAAAACACAAAATCGTTGCAGGGATACTCTTCCGACGAGCAAGCGGGCTTCATCAAACGAAAGTGGCTAACCTCCTTGGTTTTTCTCCTACTGATAAATCTTTCTGGCCTCTTGCCAAACATCTCTAATAACTTCTGTAAATCTGAATTTCCTTCTCTTATTCGATCTGATGGCTCTGTTTGCTAACTCTCCAACTGAAAAGGCAAATCTTCGGCCTCCTATTTTCCCTCTAACTCAACCCTGGGACGATTTGGCAATTCCTCCTCCTCCACCTTCTCCTCTCTGGTGTCCTATGTCTTTGCTGTGATTACATTTGATTGGTGCATGGGCTCCTGAGATTATGAACGTTAGGAAGGAAGGGTGGCCGATGGCATTCCTCCCGAGCTTTGAGGGGAGTGTGCTTTCCGGGAGCTGGCCCTCCCTCGTTCAACTTATTCTCTCTTATCGCTCAATTCTAACACTTTCCCTTCAGTGTTGGAACACGCACAAGTCCAACCTATTCGAAAAAAGGAAGCCGGTCTGATCCTTCTAACTATCGCTATAGGTCTCACCTGTATTCTATCTAAGATTCTTGAAACCCTTCTCACTTTCTAGACCATCTGGAATCTCAATTCTCTCTTTCCGATCGCAGTAGCTTTCGGCGTTTGAAGTCTCTGGTGATTAACTTTCTATTTAACCGATTTATGTTCTTTCGCCTTAGGAACTAACGGGGAGTACCTGCGTGGTGCGCTTGACATATCCAAAGCATTTGAAGACGTGTATAGCAGTGTCCACTGCTCTCCACACGCTCTCCTCCTTTGGGTTTCTCTTCTATTTGCTTACTTATGTCTAGCTTTCTTTCAAGTGCTCAATAATCAACCAGCTGTTGGTTGATGGAGGTGACTTCTTTTTCTTTTTTATGTCAATCGGGTGTTCCTCAGGGTTCTGTCTTATTCCTACTTATTCTTACTTTTCATTAATGATTTTCACCTGCACATCTACTCTATCACTCATTGCGATCGACTCGGGCCTTCATTCTTTACATTTCAATTTTCTGCTTCACTCTTTTATCTAGAATTGCCTTCGGTCTTAACTTTCCGATTCTATTTCGCTGATCTGGATAGAATTTCCGGATTGGGTTGTCTAAACTTTTGAAAATTTAATTTTTTAAAAACTCATTCAACAAATCTCCCACTCTAAACCTTCTAATTTCCTATCTCTTCGACGGTTCTCTCGTTCTCCTGTTGACAATATAACATCTTGGCCTTAACATACAAAAAAATGTCTTGGAAACTCACATCACAACGGTTGATTAGGGCGGCTCAAAGAAACTGGGAGTTTGTTTAGACTGCGAGATTTTTTTCCTCTTCTCAGTTGCTCCAGCCATATCAAGGGTCTCATCGCCCTTGTATGGAGTACTGTTTCTCATATCTGGGGGGGCTTCTGGTTTTTCACCCGGCTTTGACGGCGTCGAGTCAAAGCAAAAGACTTATAAACTGTTCTTACTTTCCAGTTCATTGGACCCTCTATCTTGGCGGCGCGATGTTTGGTACTTTATCTCTTTTTCTAATAGGCGCGCGAGTGTTCGAGGGAGCTTGAAACTCGCGTACCACCGCCTTACGCCGCCTCGTAGCAATGGATCTGTGTCGCGCACGAGTTTTTGTGTAGATATTGGTAACTCCAGCTAGTTCGCTGTGCTTTTCTTTCATGCCACCTCTGTTCTGTGGAATTCTCTTCATTTCTGTGTTTCCTGCTGAATTTAATCCCTCCTTTAAAGCCTGCGTATGTGCTCATCTGGGTAATTTCGCTAGCAGATGAAATTTAGGTGCACACCCTCCCTGAAATTGGTTCATGCCCGTGATGGTGGTGCAACTGTAAATATATATAATTTATATATATTATATATATATATAGATTATATATATATTATATACTATATAATATATATAAATATAGTAATATATTATATATATAATATATATATACTAAATATATATTATATAAATATATATATAATATAATATAATATATATATATTATTATATTATATTATATTTATATATATCTTATATAGTATATATATATATAACTATATATATATTATATATATATATAATTATTCAATTAAATAAATAATTTGAAAAGAGATTTCGGAAAACATTTGATTTTTTGAAGATATTTACTTTAAATAAATAATACATTAATAAGTTAAACATTATTTTTTATTTTCCTTTTCCGAATTCGTTTGATTTTAAATTTCCGAATATTTTTTATGTTAAAAATCGGAAAGTTTAATAATTTGGCTCAATTTTATTTGAAATCATTAGTCAATAACAAAAAAAAGAATTTGATTATATTTAGTATGTTTATATATTTTTGCCATCAATTTATAAAAGGAGTAATTGGATTTAAAATATATTTTTTTTATTTTGTTGATTAACCTCTATTATTAGTGTATACAGTTAACCCCGGTAGAAAACCCGGTTTTTCCTGATTTTGGCCGGGGCCGGGGCCGGGGCGGGGTGCTAAAAATGGCCGGGGTTGGCCGGCCGGGGCGGGCCGGGGCCCGGTCGGTTTCGTACACAGAACCTAGTTGGAAACAGGCCAATATTTCCTTGCAAGTTTATTTAAGCTTGGGTAAACATTTTGCTTAACTTTCAACCAACTGATAGTATCTAGTCGTTTTTATTGGTGATGTTTTCAACGCATTGGACTACATTTTTGATAATGCGTTTTTCTTATCATACTGACTGTAGAAGATTTCCAGGATTTTTATTTGATTTACCTTGTTAAAAGGTGTGGTTCTGTAGATTTCGTTTATTTCCTTTTAATGGGTGGCGAATTAATAGACTATTCGGATTAAAGTTTTCAACGCAACACAAAAGTGACGATTTAAATTGTTTCTAATATTGTGTTAAAAAAACTTGCATTTATAAACAGGGATTAAGTAGTCAAAATGTAAGAGGTCATTAATTTCACAGAATAAAAGCGTGTTTAGCTCTAGTTTTAATTCATTTTTATTCTTTTCCAGCCGTCATCAATTTTCATTTGAAGATGGTTCAAACAATTCTTCCTTAGTTTGAGATTAATGGTTTAATCGGAGACAGACTGTAGAAGGCGCTGATCTTTTTGGCAATCCCTAATCTTCATGTGATCTGATCAAATTATTATGAACTTCATGATGTGCGATCATGAGTCATCATTACATCAGTTGAATCGAGTCCCATGTCTCATTTAATTGTCGTTGAGGTTCATCATAAGTATTTTTAATATATTCTTTTTCAAATCTCGAACATAAATATCGGCAACATCCGCAGGCAGCGCGAATTGCGGATGCGGATCTTAATAATGTGCGGATGCGGATGTTACCCTGAATCACTAATATATATATATATATATATATTATATTATATATATATTATATATATATATATATATATATATATAATATATATATATATCTTATATATATATATATAATAATAAATATATATATATTGTGAAAATGAGGAAAATCGGCGATAGTAACTAAACTAATGATAAGTCAATACAAAAATGAAGAAATATTTAGTTAAGGGGATGTTAGTTTAAAGCGGAGAGAGAAAAGAAAGGAAGAGAAAGATGAAAAAAGTGAGGGAAAAAAGAAATATATTGTAATTAATAGTATATTATTATATTTCAGTTTATATAATTAAAGTGACATGTATGAAAGTATGTATGTATGTATGTATGTGTGCAAAAGACTGGATTTGACAGCAAACCAAGTGGACAATCATAATATCTTACTTATTATTACTGGACCATTAATAGTCTTTTATTTAGTCGTAACGCTTAATTTTAAAAATTACCGCATATATATATATATATATATATATAGTATATATATGATTAATCTAATATATATTATATATATTATATATATATATATATATATATATTATATATATATATATATTATATTATATATTTATATATATAATTATATATATGCCTAATTTTGAATACTTAATAAAATATAAAGATACTTAATGGCTTTTATTTATCTTAGTTCACCTTTTATAATTAAAAAGTAGGGTGGGATCTCTATGTTATTTGTTCCATGAAATGTTGTAGTAGTGTCTGCAAAGTCTGTATGTGTGCAAAAGACTGGATTTGAACAGCAAACCAAGTGGACAATATAATATTCTTACTATTATTACTGACCATTAATAAGTCTTTATTTTAGTTGCGTAAACCTTAATTTAAAAATTACCGCGCATAATATAATATATATATATATTATATATATATATATCTTATATATATTATATAATATATATATATATATATATATTATAATATAATATTATATATATATATATATAATATATATATATATATATATATATATATATATAATTATATGCGGGTAATTTTTAAATTAAGGTTTACGACTAAAATAAAAGACTATTAATGGTCCAGTAATAATAAGTAAGATATTATGATTGTCCTTGGTTGCTGTCAATCCAGTCTTTTTGCACACTACTACATACATATACTTTCATCATGTCACTCTTAATTTATAAACTGGCCCATTTTGATTTCCTAATTATATTCCACTAATATTTCTTTTTTCCCTCACTATTTTTCCATCTTTCTCTTTCCCTTTCTTTTTCTCTCTCCCTTTAACTAACTATTTCCCCTTTAACTAAATATTTCCTTCATTTTTGTATTCTTATCATTAGTTTAGTTACTATGCCGATTTTTTCTTTTTCTTTACATATATTGATATATATATTAATATATATATATATAATATCATATATATATAATTTATATTAATTATATATATATATATATATATATAATATATTATATATATATATTATACGTCATATATATATATTAGTGATTCAGGTAACATCCGCATGCCGCACATTTTAAAGATCCGCATCCGCTCCGGCTTGCCCTGGATGTTGCGCGGATATTTTTTGTCGAGATTTGAAAAGAATTTTATAATAAAAAAAAAATTACTTTTAAGATGAACCTCAACGCAAATTTAAATGAGACTGGGACTCGAACTCAGTTGTGTAATGTGACTCATGATCGCACATCATGAAAGTTCATATAATTTTGATCAGTAGAGTACATGAGATTGGGATGCCAAAAAGAATAGCGCCTCTACAGCTTCTGTCTCCGTACTGTAATACCATTAATCTCAAAGCTAAGGAAGAATTTTGAACCATCTTCAAATGAAAATGATGACGGCTTGAAAAGAATAAAAGATGTAATAAAACTAGAGCTAAAAACACGCTTTAGTTCTGTGGAAATTAATGACCTTCATACCATTGCAACTTACTTAGATCCCTGTTATAAATGCAAGTTTTTTTTTAACACAATATTAGAACAATTTAAATCGTCACTTTGTGTTGCAGTTGAAAAACTTAAATCCGAATAGTCTATTAATTCGCCACCCATTAAAAGGAAATAAACGAAATCTACAGAACCAACACCTTTTACAAGTAAATCAATAACAGATTCACTGGAAGAATTTCTACAGTCCAGTAGTGATGAAGAAACACACGCATTATCAAAAGATGTAGTCCAAATGGTTGAAAACTATCACCAATAAAAACGACTAGATACTATCAGTTGGTGGAAAGTTAAGCAAAATGTTTACCCAAGCTTAAATAAACTTGCAAGGAAATATTTGGCCTGTCCTCCAACTAGTGTTCCATGTGTAGGAACCG
This sequence comes from Trachelipus rathkii, assembly GCA_015478945.1. NCBI lineage: Eukaryota > Metazoa > Arthropoda > Malacostraca > Isopoda > Trachelipodidae > Trachelipus > Trachelipus rathkii. Next base: position 12,134 of record JABUQX010005861.1, read on the forward strand.
ACCGGGGCCCCGGCCCCGGCCCCGGCCCCGGCCAACCCCGGCCATTTTTAGCGACCCCGGCCCCGGCCCCGGCCAAAAATCAGGAAAAACCGGGGTTTTCTACCGGGGTTAACTGTAAATTTACACTTAATAATAGAGGGTTAAATCAAACAAAATAAAAAAAATATATTTTAATTCCATTACTCCTTTGTTATAAATTGATGCAAAAAAATATATAAACATACCTAAATATAATCAAATTTTTTTTTTGTATTTACTATGATTTCAAATTAAAATTGAGGCCAAATTATAATTTTTCCGAGTTTTTAACATAAAAATATTCGAAATTTGATATATCAAACGAATTCGGAAAAGGAAATAAAAATAA
>JABUQX010005861.1:15000-25103 GCA_015478945.1 Trachelipus rathkii
TAATATATATATATATATATATATATATATATATATATATTTATATATTTTATATATATATAATATATATATATATATAATATATATATACTATATATTAACAACTTATTCTACTGAAAATCAATTATTTTCTAAACATTTCTTTCGAAAATATTTATTGAATTGAATTAATTAAATGTTTTCCTTTTTTATAATTAAAAATTATTAAATTAATTGAAATTTATATTTAATTTTCCATCCTGAATTTTTAAGACTTTAAGTGTTTTTGACTTACATTTCTAATTTTTGCTAACCCCGGCCCCGGCCCCGGCCCCGGTCCCGGCTAAATTAGAGCAGCCCGGCCCCCGGCCCCGGCCCCGGCAAAATCCCGCCCCACGGTCGGTCCCTATCCATGTGAGATATGTATTTAGCAATGCTAGGGCTAATATATGCTAAAAAGAGGAACATACTCTCGAGCAGAAAAAGGCTAGAAAAATTGATGTTTCCTCCAAGCACAAACCTTACTATATTTAATTTCAGTCTAGTGCAAGACGGAGTATATAATCCATTGTAAAATCTCTTTCATTACAGGTCGTAGGTTGGGGAAAGAGGTTGTGGGGTGCTTTGAAGTTCGGGGCCCCGTCCAACCCCTGGTAACAATTAAATTGATAGATTGTGGCTAAAACTCGAAATATATTAGGCATATATATATATATATAATATATATATATATATATATTATATATATATATATAGGTCAGGATATAATATATATATATATACTATATATATATATATATATATATCAGACATTTGCCATCCGCATCCGCCGGATGTTAAAAATCAACATCCGCATCCGCATCCGCATCCGGCCATCCGCGTGAGAAAAAATTGACATTCTGCTGCATCAACTAAATATCATAATATATTATTATATATTATATATATATATAATATATATATAATATATATATATATATATATATATATATATAGCACAAAAGGAAATTGAAAATAAGGTTTCAGAACAGTATCTTATCCTTACGACAATGGACCCGGTGGTCATGAGGGTCCCTCTTCGTTGCTCTAGTCAATGACCCCAAGTCGTAGTTATGGCCCTGTTACAGAGATAATGGTAGATTCCAAAAGGGGAGTTTAGAAATCATTGCTTTATGCCAGACAAACTCTACCGAAAAACAAGACTACCAAGAGTCAGAGGAAAGGAATAGATCACCAGAACAGCGCTTCGTATGGAAACTATGATGTTTTCAAATGGTTAAAAGCTTTGAAAACAATAGAAGAACAAGGGTTAAAGCATAGGACTGTTTAATAGGCAGCGTTGTGAAGCTTTTTTTCTGTTTTCAACTGCTCTGCATTCATGTTAAAATTACCCAACTTCGACTTTTTCATGTTACAACTCCCACTCCATTTAAAGGTACAAAATCATTAAATATTTATTAGTATAATGAAAAAAAGTACGCCTGTTAGTAACATTTATTTTAGATTACAGTTACAAATATGAAAAATATTTTATTGTAAAAATTGTTTTTTTCCTCAGTCCCTGCACCATAAAAAAAAATCTCCGACTTCACAACCATCATTAAAATGGGTCAACTTTTGGACACCGCTTGGATGAACGAAAGTTTCAAGGGAATGGAAGCTCGATGATGATAAGCAAAGAGGATAACAGACTATAAGACAGAGTACAAGCCCGAGAACACAATTTTTGAGAGCCACATGAGGCATAACACCAGGTTCATTCACAATTAATAGTTAAGATGAGAGAGAAGAAATCACATTTTTAAAAGAAATTAAAATGTCAGACTTAAATGAATTAGAGGAAATAATAAATGACGAATATTTGCTGAATCGTGTAAAATGGAATTAGTCAAATTTCAGTTTTAGGGATAGAAGGGAAAACAATAATGGTAACGAAGGGATAAACTAGAGAAGTCAAAGATGTGTGTAAGTAATAGATTCTTCGAGCACAAGAGTATTCATAAGTATACTAGAGTTAATGTAAGGTAGAGATGGTATCAAAGAGAAAAGTATAATTGATTTTGTTTAGGTGAAGAGAGAAATGTTGAATGAAGCATGTGACGGATGTTAAATCAATGAGGGGGTTGGGGATGGAATCAGATCATTATGTAAGATTAAGTTAGTGGGGGCATGGAGGGAGAGGAAAAAGATAAGGAAGGAAGTGGGGAGAATAAAGAGCAAGAAGTTAAATAAACTAGGTTATAAGGAAAAGTATGTGAGGGTACTTGCAAAAAAAAAATCAATCGAATATGAACAAGATGAAACTAGACAAATCTGTACGCAAATGAAGGGAGCTTTTCTTAGCTCTCAAGAGAAGTATGTGGGTTTGATAAAGTAGGAAGTTAGAATGTCAAAAACTGCTAAAAGTAAAAAAAAGAGGCATGGTTGAATGTGCTAAAAGCCAATGATGAAGTCTCGAAAGAAAGGTGTTTGGAAATATATAAGGAGGAAAAAAACGAAGACAAAAAGTTGCATACGTATCAGGAAAAAAGAAGTAAATGAGCAGCTTGGAAGGATAATGAATGGAAACTTACAAGGGAATAGGAAGTTCCTTTGGAAGGAAGTAGGGAAGGTCAAGAAAGAGAGTAAGGGGATATCATAGAATAATGAATAGGGATAGTACTTTCGTGACTGATGAAATGGATGTTAGGAGTGTGGAGAAAAAATTTCGAAAATCTTCATAACATTGGCAATAATGAAGAAGTGATAGTGAATTTGTGTAGGTTTGATAGTGTAAGAAGAAATAAGTATTTTGGGGATGAGATAAGTATTAGGGAAGAGTGAGAAAATTGATGATTGGTAAATCAAGAGGTATAGATGGAATCACTGGTGAAATGATCAAAAATGAAGGCGAGATTGTAATTGACTGGATGTGGGAATTGTGTACCAAGCGTTTGTGGAGGGTAAAGTTCCGTAGGATTGGATAAGAGCAGTAATAGTGCCTTTATATAAGGGTAAGGGACATAAGGGGAACCGTAGAAACTGTTGTGAATTAGTTTGAGTGCTGTAGGGAAGGCATATGCTGGTATTTTGGTTGAAATAGTACATCGAGTGACTGATTGGCGAAGAACAAGGTGCATTTAAAGATGGTAGAGAATGTGTAGATCAAATTTTCACATTGAAACAAATGAGTGAAAAAACGAGAGAAGAATAAATTGTATTTAGGTTTTAAATACTTATGAATTTAGGTTCGACTTTTTATTAATGACCTTCATCTGATACTACTTCATATCCCAGCCAACTACAAATAACTGATGCTAACGGGTTACCATTTTAACGATTGACCTTTGATCTTCTCGAAATTCCAATTGAACAAGAGCAAACATGTTTGTTTTCAATGCCTCAAAAACTCGATTCCTTCATCTATGTACAAGACACAACCTTAAACTCGGCTTTAACATCTTCGAAAACACACAGCTCAAAACTTCGTATGTATTTAATATTCTTGGTGTTTCTCTTTCTCATGCTCATTCTTGAAATAATCATATTATTTCTCTTACTAAAAAAGCTTCCAAGATGTTAGATTTTGGATGTGCTTTCAGATCCCAGTTGCTTGCTCTTTATGGGTCTCTCGTTCACCCCTGTATGGAGTATGCATCACACATCTGGTGTGGTTCCACTCACACAGCCCTCCAAAAAAATGTGGAATCTACGACTTTCCGTCTTATCAACTATTCTGTTTTCATGCCCCTCTCTCTCTTTCCTATCTCATTCTCTCTGTCGAACTATTTCTCCACTCTCGTTGAACTATCGTTATTACAACTGAAACAGCTCTTCTGAACTCTCCATTTGATTTACCTCTTCTATTTTGATAAGGACTTGTGTGACACATCTTTTCAAAAGTCTCATCCTCTCTTTTCCGACTTTCTGATTCTAGACTTTCAATAACTCCTGCCGACATAATTGTTAAGAACGGTGGTAAATGCTCACTCTTTGGGAGTAAGGCTCACTAGACATGACTATCTTGTCGGTATATTAATAAATGTCGTGATTGTAATACTCAGGTACTAACCTCGAAATGATGTTGGTCTTATAGAGAGGTCTACCTCTCTCTGTTTGGGAGATGAAGCAGTTACGCATGTGTAATATAATATAGCTTTTTGTCGTAAAAAAGCAAATAAAGTTTACAAACACAATTTAACTTTATAACGTTAATCCATTATTGATGTTGAAATTGTTCTTGGTTAAAAACTAGGTTAGGTCTCTCAATAATTTTGTTAACTTTTGAAAGAAAGGAACTACTAGTAATTAGTTATAGTTTAAAAAGTATAAAGAGAATTTATGAGAATTAACAATAGGTTTGGCCATAAACTTCAATTCATATAAGTTCATTAGTAATTCTAAAAAGATATCGATTAAAAATGGATCTGCTTTAAAAGTATTATGAAATTGATGAATTGAATATAAAGAAACATTTAAGCAGAATCTCCAAAAAGGTCTTTTAATATGAAAAAAAAATTTTAATAATTTTTTATTGCAAGGTTGTGAACAATCAAAGTTTCACATTAAATCATATCTAGAAATAATCATAGTAATAGTTGTTGTACTAAAATATTTATTTCATTTAATAAATTAATGTTGTACAAAATTTTAGAATTACATCGGCAGTGAAATTATAATAAAAAATAATAATTCAAACAAGATTTAAACTGACGAGAAATAAAGAAAAATATAAAAAATGAAATCAAATATAAAATTTAAAAGTTTAGATTCAAGTAAATTTATAAATTTGATTAGAATGTTTAAACCACCTTATTACTATATAAATCACATTTATAATAATTATTATTCTACTAACTAATGACAGTACGATCATATATTATATATATATATATATATATATATATAATGATAGTATAATATTACTATATATATATATATATAATATTATACTTATATATTATATATATATATATATATTATCTATATATATATTATATATAGTATTATTATATATCATATATTATTATAGTTGTCACCATATGTCACGGCGAGCCTATCAAGTGGGGGGGTTTACACCGTCTCAGAAGCTCACCAATAACGCAAAATTACGCGATGAGCACAGACGCAAGCTTTGAAGTGGGAGATTAAATTCAGCAGAAACACAGAAGATGGAAGAGAATTCCACAGGAAAGATGTGGCAGGATAAGAAGGAAAGCACCGCAGCGAACTAGCCTGGAGTTACCAATTTGCTCAATAAATTCGTGTGGAGAAAGTATCCCATGTTCTAAGCGTGCGCTGGAAAGGTGGTGGAATGAGAGTTTAGCAAGTTCCCTCCGTGCATCTGCCGTGCGGTACCTATAAGAAAAGGATAAAGACAAGCATTCTGCGCCGCAAAGATTAGAGGGTCAAATGAAGTGGAAAGTACGGAAACAGTTTATAAGTCTTTTGACCTTTGACTCGACGCCTGTCCAAAAGCCGGGTGAAACCAGAGCCCCATATGCCCCCAGATATGAGAGCAGTACTCATACAAGGGCGGAATGAGGCCCCTGTATAGCTGGAGCAACTGAGAAGAGGATAAAAAAAGTCTCGCAGTCTAAACAGAATTCCCAGTTTCTTTGAGGCCCCTAGCAACCGTTGTGATGTGAGGTTTCAGAGACATTTTTTTGTTAACGTTAAGGCAAGGATGTTTATATTGTCACAGGAGAGACGAGAACCGTCGAAAGAAGTAGGAAAGTTGGAAGGTGTTTTAGCGAGGGAGATTTGTAGAAGTTTTGAGTTTTTAAAAGAATTAAATTTCACAAGGTTGAGACGACCCCACCCGGAAAATTCTATCCAGATCGGCGAGAATAGAATCGGAAAGATTAAGACGAGAGGAAAATTCTAGATGAAGAAGGAGCGAATTGAAATGAGTTGAAGAATGAAGGGTCGAGTCATCGGTCGGAATACGAGTGGATAGAGTTAGATTACAGGTGAGAGATCTTAATGAAAAAGTAGGAATAAAGTGGAGATAAGACAGAACCTGAGGAACACCACAATTGACAGAAAAAAGAAGAAGTCCGCCCAGTCACAACAGTGCCGATATTGAGCGATTTGTGAGAAAACTAGACATAAGTAAGCAAAGAGAAGAGGAACCCAAAGGAAGGGAGATTGGAGAGCAGTGATGCGTGACATACCCCGGTCAAAATGCTTTGGATATTTTCCAAGCGCCACCACGCAAGTCTCCCTAGTTCCTAAGGGTGGAAACCATAAATCAGTATGATAAAGTATCGCCAGTAGACCTCGAGCGCGAAAGCCGTACTGGCGATCGAAAGAAGTGAATGAGATTCCCAGATGATCTAAGAAATGAGAGTTGAGAGGTTCAAAGATCTTAGATAGAAATACAAGTGAAGCTATAGGGCGATTATTGGAAGGATCAGAGCGGCTCCCTTTTTTCGGAATCGGTTGACATGTGCGTGCTTCCAAACTGAGGGAAAGTGTTAGTATTAAACATAGAGAATATAGTTGCACGAGGGAGGGACCAGCACGGAAGCACACTCCCTCAAAAAACACGGGAGGAATGCCATCCGGGCCACCCGCCTTCCTAACGTTCCAAGATTTCAGGAGCCCATGCACCCGATCAATGTAATCACAGGCAAGGCATAGGACACCCCGAGAGGAGAAGAAGGAGGAAGAGGAATGCCAGATCATCCAGGGTTGAGTTACAGAAAATAGGAGGCCGAAGAGATTGGCCTTTTCAGTTGGAGAATTAGCAAAGAACCATTAGAACGAATAGAGGAAAAAGGCAGATTTACAGAAGTTGCTTGAGATGTTTTTTGGTCAAGAGGTCCAGAAAAATTTGTCAGTAGGAGAACAAGGAGGTTAGCGCCCTTTCGTTTGATGAAGGCCCGCTTTGCTTCGTCGAGAGTATCCCTGCAACGATTTCTAGCTGAATGAAGTTTGGCAAGAGTGATAAGAGAATGGAATTTTTCCACCCCCGATACACACTGTTCTAGCCTGAATGGCCAGAGAACAAGCACGATCGAACCAAATGGTGTAGTTAGGACCCGACGAGAGAGATTTAAGGTCGCAGAGGAATGAACCTGCTCAGACGCCATCAACGATTACAAGCTCCCACCTTATCGGCAGAAGCTGAGGCTCCCAGATCCAAAGCAGTCACTCCAATTATAGTTAGCCTGGAAGAAGCAACGCAAGGCCCCCTAATCGGCCCGATTAAAGTGCCAGAAAAAACGCGTAGGGCAGGATGGACTGTTGGAGAGAAAGTATTAAAATTATAGAGATATAAGGTGTGGTCAGATTTACCAAAGGAGCGAAGGTGGTTGTATTTTAAGAGAAGGACTAGTGGTGAAACATAGGTCAAGTGTGTCAAGAATTGGTTGGCGATCCGGAACGTGTGTGGGTTCTTTAATTAGTTGCTCCAGATCGTTGAGAATCTTGAATGATTCGGCTCCTCCCCACCTAAATCAGTATGAAGAGGAACCACAACCATTCGTGTTGTGTACATTGAAGTCCCTAAATAGAGGACCTCAGTATTTGATGAGAAGATATAACAGTCTCGTGAAGGCATGAAAGATATTCAAAAAGGGCGTGAAAATCTGTTCTGTTAGGATAACAATAGCAGAAGCACAAATTAGTAGTAGAAGGAAGAAGATTTTAAGCCACAGAACATCGAAGTTAGGAGTTCGAGATTCTCGAGACGTGTTACAGAGTGTTTATGTTTACATAGGCACATAATCCACCCTTTAGACGGAATTATGAAATAAGTAATAGTTGGATACATTAAACGAGTTAGAGGATGAATATATATATATATATTATATTATATAAATATATATATATATATATATATTTTATATAATTTATATATATATATATATATATATATATATAATTATATATATATATATTATATATTAATCACACATATTATTTTGTCTATGCTTTTTGGTCTTATAGTCGTTGGAGGGTTCTTTGGGTAATCTTGCAAGAACATCGTAAGTCTTGGCGTGAAAAGAGATGCTGCCTCTCTTAGGATCTTTCGGAGGGTTCTTGGATATCTTGCAACGGCATCTGTAAGTCTTGCATGAAAAGAGATGCTGCCTCTCTGAAGGGTCTGTCGGTGTTCTTGGATATCTTGCATGGCTTCTTTATCTACAAAAAGAAATTCGTTTTTGTGTGGGGCCTTCGGAAGATTCTTCGGCTTCTGCAGTAGCATCTGCAATCTAGCATCTAAGGATACTAAGATTGTTTACAGTTCTATGTTCTCAGTGTTAGTATCTGAAAACGAACAAAACACATGCGTCACACACACATAAGAGTGTAATTATTAAATTTAAAATAATAAAATGAAAAAAATTTAAGGAAAATGTTTCTAGAAATTAAAAACTAATATTAAATAAACTAAATGCAATGATTCACAGATTCAAGTTTTATTTTTTAGTAAAAACGCAACATGCTCCGTTTCGTTTTATTTCAAATATCAAAACGTTATTAATGAAATTTAGCTTGACCGTTTTATCATGCATAACCAATATTTTTTTGTCACACATTTTTAAAATCTGCATATATATATACTATATATATATTATATATATATATGATATAATTATATATATAATTATATATATATATATATATATATATATATATATATATATATATATATATATATATATATATAAGTTGGAACTCTGGTTGTATATTTGACCGGTGGCAGGAAAATCCAGCCTAAAAGGTTCGCTTCGGCCAGAGCAGTCTCTATCTATACCTAACTTCAAATTATTCCAATTTAGATTATACCTACTTTATTTGTTTGCAAGTATAACAAATAATTATCTTAAATTTTAATAAAATTAAAATCTCTTTCTAAAGTCTTCAGCGAGAGGATGTTTATCCAAGCTATCAATAATGACCCTAACTCCACATTTACCAGCTATGAAAGCGCATGGAGTGCCGGAAATTATAAAGTACTTGAAAAACCAAATTACTTTAGATGAAGGCAATATCTAGAGCTCGAAAAGAAATAGATTTTCACGCGAAGAGTTGATATGCTTCTATTTCTGCACCATTATTTTAGAACATTAAACATTGAATATCAATTTGATTAAATCTATTAGTCCTAAATTATCCATTCTCCAAAATTTTATAAAGGAATAAATTACGTCAATTAACAATGAATTATGATTAAAATTCTTTTCTTTTTTTAAACAATAAAACTTGCAAGTTTTAGAAATCTCTTTGTTAAACATAAAAAAAATTACCATTATTGATAATTTGATACAATATTTTTTTACTTTTCCTGTTTTCTAATTATATATAAATGCAGTTACAAAACTTCAATTTACAACAATTTTATATGGACGTAAGAGTTTGACCTCTGGACCCAATCTGAATATGGACTTATCCAATATTAAGTAGCTTTTGCTCATTAAAAACCTACAGCATTCAGACGTGTATTAAACAAAAGTTTTATGTCCTTTTCTCCTCTAAACAATATCCAAAAAGAAAATAATCTTTGTTTAATTTTGATTTATATTTTTAGGCATATGATCAAAATTTGGTTAGTCGAAATTGAAATTTTGTTCTAATTATTTTTACTATTAATCTGATTTTCATGAAATTATCATAGTAAATAGAATTAGATGAGTTACATAATTTTTAGATTTTTATTTAGGGCATTCTATATGCCCAATCACTTGATCTATGGGCACACCATGCCCTATTTGAATTCCAGCACAATAACGCGCCCACACTGCAAATCCGAAAGGGTCAAATTAACTCAAATTTGAGTTATGTTCACCCTTTATTCATTTTATATTTGAAACCCTTTTTAAAGATTTTATTATTATACTGGTCAGGAGTTACAATTTTATGTTTTAGTTGTTAACACTTTTTATTTAAATCTCTTTTTGTGATATCCTTTGACTTTTGAACAAAGTGTTAACTTGCATCTTTAAAAGACGATTTTGAACTCTTACGTCATGATTTCAGGAAACTCCATTTGGTAATATCCTTTCACTCTTAAAAGACATTTCGAACTCTTGAAATAGAGCATAAATCTTTATTTATAATCTTTACTAGGAGTTAAATAATATATATATATATATATATATATATTATATATATATATATATATATATATATAT
>JABUQX010005862.1:5000-12500 GCA_015478945.1 Trachelipus rathkii
ATTCACCAACTTCGCCGGCAACAGATGACCTGGATGACTATCTCTTTATGAATAGATGATCAAGAAGTTTCGGGTTCTATCTCTTTAGTAAAGAGAGCAGAACAAAGTTCTGCAATACGTTATTTCTTTAAGAATGGAAACAAAGTTTCTTATTATCTCTTTAAACAGAGGAAACAAAGTTTCCGATTGTTATTTCTTTAATACTGAGTAACTCAAGGTTACTACAAGGATTTTGATAATCAAAAATAAACTTATTTTTAATATATTAAGAATTTTCTATTGAATGCTCTTTTTCTTTATAAATGAATGAGTCACAGCCTTCTATTCTGGTTGTTTTCCCACTGTATTGTCTTAGATTCTTGATGATCGAATTCGGAGTGGCGGCTTTCTCATGAATTTTGACTCACTAGCTTTCGACTACGTTTCTTAGTAATTTCAATTTGGAGGGAGGGAGTTCTGGAAGAGTATCTTTAGGTGGGCTTTTTATTTCTTCTGATTGATTGAAATATCAAACAAGGTAGGTTTTATATATAATAATTTCGATTGAACTTATGTTAAAAATTTTGCCTACCGTAAATTTTAGCTTAAGTTCGAACAATAATATAAAGTAAATTTTTTTGAAGATTTAAATTCAAATTATTTTTACATATATATATATATATATATATATATATATATATATATATATATATATATATATATATATATATATATATGTCTTTTCGATATATTTACATCAAAATACAACCTTTATTTATATTAATAGAAACATCATTCATTACTTTACAACATTAAATATCGGCATCAGAGGGATAATGGAACATTGATGTCACATTCTACTTTCGTTAGTATTAAAAATTTGAGAAATACGATACACAAATATATATATATATATATATATATATATATATATATATATATATATATATATCTTTATATAACAATATATATATATAATGATAAAATATATCAGTGGTTTGGGATTGGATCTTGGGCCCTCGCAGACCAGGAATAGCGATGAGCTAAAAGATACGTGACAACTAAACAGAAGAACTGTATCAATGGATAGACTGCCTTATCAGGTCAGATGCCTCAGCCACGCATCTCCTCACACTCGGGTCCAGTGCTTGGACCATGTAAGGAGAAGCACTCAATCTAGAGAGGCTTATTTGTATTGCCGTCTGCGAGGCCGGATCGTCTTGTTGGGTGCTCAAAGCTCTCGAAGAATGTATATCAATACATTTTGAGCTGCGGTCTTGGCATTTACAAATGATTAACTACTATAAAGGCTGAGCTATCAGACTTACACGTCTATGACATGAAGCATGGATGTGATGTGTCATAAGCTTCCGCACATTTCCTTTTAAAATGATTACTTTGCTACAAACAGTTCTGCCCGTTTGATAATCTGGCTGTGGTCAAGTGGTCAGCACACTTGTTAATCCGTCTGCGAGGGCCCGGGATCTAATCCTAGTAAGTGAAGAATCACTCGAGGAGATATTTTATCAATACATATTGAGCTGCGGTCTATTGCAGTATTTAACATCAATATATATATATATATATATATATATATATATATATATATATATATATATATATATATATATAACATCTCTCATAACATATATATAATAATGCAATGTGTGTATGGGTATATATATTCTCTTTAAATATAAATACTCCTCGTTAAGTATCTATTAGTTCGAGTCATTTTGTCCTGATATTAACAACTATAAAATGCCAGAACACTTATTTAATTTAGACAAAGCGAAATAAGATAATCACTTTCTTTCTTAAAAAATAAAAATAAGATTAAACTTAAATTCGACTTGTCTTTTTAAGAAAGTAAAAAACTAAATTGTATTTAAAGAAAGGATAGACTCTTAAGTAATTTCGTTTAAAAAGATTGGATTGAATCCTTGTTTTTATGTGACAATTAAACGGTTTTTATCCATTGAATTCAACGTCTCTTTGTTTTTATCTTAGGTATATTACCCTTTACTGTTATTTTTGTTTCTCTAAAGAAAAATAAGGAAATGAAGTAAATTGCTTGGAACAGAATGTAAAACTAAGTTATAATTTTATGGTCTTTTTTTCTAATTAGGGAGAAAGTTTGCCTTGGCTCTACGATTGTGCGACAGAATGATGTGGATTAGGGCTAGGGTTCGACCCCTTGTACGCAGCCAAGGTAGCAAGGTAGCAGATAGAAGTTCCCCTCCCTGAATTAGGCTACGCCCCTGATTTCTGGACGTTCGATATCAGCATGGTTGAGAAGACTTTAATCTTAGAGCATTGTATAAATAAAATAAAATAAATATAAATAAATAAATAAATTAATAAAACTAAAATAAATAGTAATTTCTTTTTTATTCAATTAAAGAAAAACAAAGCACAACAATTACATTTTCACTTCAAGTATTTGTAAAATAATAAATTAATTATTCAATAACAAACAATTAACTTATTATTCGGTCACAATTATTAATAATTGAAATTCTAATTTTAATAAATAGCAAAATAACTATTTTTTATCAAAATTAAAAGCAAATAAGCCTTACCGAAAATATGTTTAGAAATTATGCTATAATGGTTTTCATCTACCAAAAGGTAAAGGAATAATAATAATAATAATAATAATAATAATAATAATAATAATAATAATAATAATAATAATAATAATAATAATAATAATAATAATAATAATAATAATAAATAAAATATTGATAATAAATAAATAAATAGACAACGAGAACATCCAAAAATATATGACTACTAAAATGAAAAACAAATAATAATAATAATAATAATAATAATAATAATAATAATAATAATAATAATAATAATAATAATAATAATAATAATAATAATAATAATAATAATAATAATAATAATAATAATAATAATAATAATAATAATAATAATAATAATAACAATAACAATAATATGTGTTTAATCATTTTTAATAATAATAAAAATAAATAATACATAATAATATAATAATAATAATAATAATAATAATAATAATAATAATAATAATAATAATAATAATAATAAAAATAATAAAAGTAATAATATTCTTCAATAAAAACCGAAAACAAGACCTCTAATAATATTAAAATGAATTTTATTTTTATTTTATGTCTTCTTATTATATTTTTATTATTTTATTTTATTTTTTTTTAACTCTTGAGAATAGAATATAATATCTAACTCTGCCATTAAGGACATTAGGCTTCTATTTCATTGTAGGAAAAATGTATATAAAAATATAAATACAATTAAATATAAATAAGGAAATAACATTCTTTGAAATTAAAAAGATTTCAAGGGGAGGCAGTAACATCTATCTATCTATCTATATATCTATCTATCTATCTATCTATCTATCTATCTATCTATCTATCTATCTATCTATCTATCTATCTATCTATCTATCTATCTATCTATCTATCTATCTATCTATCTATCTATCAATCTATCAAACAATTTATGGGACTAAAAATTCGAAACCTAATGATAACTTAAGAAGTACCAAAAGGTTTATGAAATTTCATATTGGCAGATGTAATTTAAGTGTTTAAAAATATTTACTTATAAGAATTTATCAAAGAAAATTTGGACATAGACTAATTAAATGTTGCAGAGTGGAATTGCAGGTATCTCTACTCTACATCCTTTAAAATTACAACTGATGAAGGATTTAAGAAAAAACTTTTAAATGAAGAGTTCTGGCCTGCGGGAATAACATACAGAAAATTTTTTAATAACAGAGAGAATGGCAACAATAAATGATGTTTTAACACTTTTAAGAATAATTTAGGTACTATAAAGAAACTTATGCTTAATCATGATCTAATATTAATTATTACAAGAACTAACGTTAATGAAAAATACTCACTCGATAAATAAGTTATCAGAAGAATGGGATAATGTGTCTTCTGTTGAAAACGAAGTTGTAAATATGATACATGAGGGCAGATCTAAAAAGTGTATATGTATATTATGGAAAAAAAACTTTATAAAAAAATATTGAACTAGTGTTGCATAATGACTCTAGAATTGGTATTGTATTAAATATGAATCTTCATAAAATTATGATTTTAAATGTATATCTTCCCTTTTTAACAAAGACATTCAATCAATTATTGAATGTAATTTTTTTAGCTGCTCCTAAATAAAGAGCGATAAAAATTGGGTGAAATTATTAACGAACTCATGTACTGTTAATAATGATCTCCATTGTTTTTACGATCTCCATTGGTTTTATGCTACGGAACAGTGGACTTAGTAAACTTCCTAAATGTTGTAACATAATTTCGTTTAGATGTTGGTATTTCTTAGTTCGAGTATGCTCAGACTTTTTGGACCAGGGCCTCGGCGGCGCCTATTATATTATATATATATATATATATATATAATATATATATATATATATATTTATACTATATATGCTACGGAAATGGACTTATAGATATAATACTATGGTATCCATATGAGCTAGTTTTATGATGTAAATAATATTATAGGCGCCTCCCGAAGCCCGGTGGACAAAAAGTTAAATACATCCTTTTTAAATACATCCTTCACCTCTCTCGCTCTTCTGCCTCAACATTTACTTCCTCTGACATTCTATGGTACCCATAGTGAGTTCCATACACTTTCGCCAGAAAGATAGAAGGGGCGATTACAGCGATCACGAACTGCCGAACCAAGCATTAATCCATTCCTGGCAATAAGATAATTGGTAGTGGCAGCGCAACCCAACTAAACACTGTCCCTATCAGTCGCTCTACGCGCAGCGCCGAACAATTACGTTTGGGGCAATTCCTTTCTCTCCCACCACACGAGGGATATAAGGGATACGGGATGTCTGTAGGATATATTACAGCGATAACTTGCAAATATAGAACAATAAGCTGAAATATCAGATCGACCTACGAAGCCCAGGAAGAAGGAAGAAGCTGCTGCAAGAAGGTTGGGTCCCCTCGTCTTCTCCGCCGGCTGAGTTAGACTACAAGATCTTCGAGCTGCTAGCTGTCTCTTCGCTCTCTGAGCCCGTAACCAAGAGGCTGAGGAAACCTCCTCAGGGTTTACCAAGGAACCCTATGGACGTCTCAAGAGGCTCTCCTGTCGGTGGATGCTCTCACCTTCACCCGACTTCCGAGATCTTCCAGTTCAGCTGCCACCTAAAAAGTAGTCTAACTACACTAAAGAGATAATTTCGCATGTGAGCGCTGAGGTTACCTGTCATAGAGATAACTACAGAGAGTATATTATACTCTGTCCAGTCGCCAGACTGTCCCGGAGTTGGCAGAAGAAGCACCAGCTCCTGTTTAGCCAACTAGTTAACCAACGATCGCTCGCTGGTCAGACGCAGCATAGCCCTCTCCGCCAGCCAAGCGGACGCGCCTTTGCTAAGCCGGACTTCATCAAACCAGTCGAGCGGCTTATGAAGTGGACGGCAGACTGACCCGCAGCATACCAGCCTTAGGCCTTAACATTACCCGCAAAAGGCGGCTTAACATCCAACTACTGGTTATAGGTAGTGAAGTTAGAGATAACCGATAACTTAATTATTAGATGTACGGCCCTATGCCAGTTCTGAGTTAGAATGCTGATCAATCCTCCGTGCTATACTAGTTGTCGTACGGCAGATACATAGTGGATACGCATATCGAGCGGTGACCATATAATTGATAACTATAGTATATTTAGTAGTATTAAATATATATATTATTATTATACTATATATCGTATTTATATATATAGTATATAGTAATATATATTATATATATATATATGATATTAATATTATATATATTATAGATAATATATATATATTAGATAAGGTACATAAAAACTGGTATACTGTGAAACATATGTTTGGATATCTAAATCCTTATTAGTGTGTTGATGTGGTCTCAGTCAAACGTGTGTGTGTGTGTGTGTGCGCGCAGGCGCGCGTCGTGGCATCTGTGTTTCCCTTTAGTATTATGTTTTCGGATATTGAGATGGAGCAGAAAGCAGATATAGTATATATATATATATATATATATATATAGCTATAATATATATATAATATAATATATTATATATATATATATATATATATATAGTATATATATAATATATTTAATATATATATATATAGCTATATAATATTAAGGTATAAGTTATGAAGTTAAACAGTCCTGATTTAGAAAATTAATAGGCGAGTGAAATAACGTTAATTTCCACGGGCCATTCTAATTTATTAGAATTAGTTATTATTCATTGAGTATTATTATTATTATTATTATTATTAGGATATTATTGTTATTCTTATTAATGACTGCGTTTCATTTTCATGAAGAAGTTTTAATTATGTTTTTTTTATGTTCTGTTTTTTAATCTCCTAACTCCTGTTTTGAGATGCGTGATTGCGTTATGTGGATTTGAGCGGCAATTGAATTTTGTGGCCATTTTTTTAGGTGTAGGTTGAAATTGGGCTTAGCCTTTTATTGAACATATGATGGCTTAGATTATAGGTACATAGTATATATATATATAATTTGTAATATATATACTATATAGTATTATATATAGGTATAATATATATATTATATATATATAGTATAGCTATATATAATATATATTATTATATATATATATATATCCTGGCTCCGGAAACTTTCATTTCATATTAAAAAAAATTTTATACTGTCTCCGGTTCCGTCCAGTAATATTTCTGCTCTGCAAAACAGTAGCCTTCCCGAGATACTATATTCTCCTAATTCTCAGCTCCAGCTTATACGAAATTGTTCTTAACAGTTAGAACTTGAGAAATAAAGAACCAAATAAAATCTTTTTCATTCATAAACATTTATATATTAACTGCATTATCATCATTTCCAATAAAATGACTCTTTGAAAGAAATTAGCCACTACCACTGTCCAAAATTAGTCCCTCTCATGACCAAAATAATTTCTAATATTTATTCGGTTATAAGATTATACATCACAAATCAAATCAAATCTTGGTAGCTTTAGTGGTGTGAAGCTGTGAACAGCAGACATAATTAGTAATGGTGTTTCAATCGCTTTAGTGACAGTAGAGTTTATCAAATCATGATAAAGAGTGTAAAGGAGGTGTAGGAAAGAGTTCACAGGTTTGTCATTCTATATAAAGATTATGAATAATAGGTTATATTAATCGTTAACTGGTCCGTACCAATTAGTTCATTATAATAATTAAAACACTGGTAAAAAGAGGGGCAAGGTTCACTGTATCCCCCTCAAAAAAGGGGAAAAATTATATAATAGGTTAAGAGCTGACATGCCCTGAAATGCGGAATTTGGGAGTATTTATATTTAAAGGACTTTTGCAGATTTTGACATGAAGTGCATATATATATATATATATATATATATATATATATATATATATTTATATATATATATATATATATATATATATATATATATATATATATATATATATATATATAGTATATATAT
>JABUQX010005863.1:0-14861 GCA_015478945.1 Trachelipus rathkii
TAAATATATAATTATATTAGTAATAATATTATATATATAATATATATATTATACATATATATATATATATAATATTTATATATAACTATAATAATATTTATATATATAATAATATATATATATATTAGAATATATATAGTAATATATAATAAGATAATAATAATATATGTATATATATATATAATATATATATATATAATAATTATATATATTACTAATATAGATATACGTATATATATATATTATATATATATATATTAATAATATATATAATATATAATTTAATAATTTTTAAAATAAAAGATAAAATATCTCTATATAATAATTTAAATATATATATAATAATATATAGAATATATATATACTATAGTAATATATAATATATATATACCTATATATATATATATATATAATCAATATATATATATTATATACTTATATAATAATATATACTATACTATATATGATAATAAATATATATATTATTTATATATCATTATCTCAATTAGTATATATATATATATTATATAATACTATAGTAATATTATATACTATATTATAATATATATATATATATATATAGAACTATATATATATTATAATATATCAATATTATAATTTATTCCAGTAACTTTTTACTACTCGGCTCTCTCTCTCTCCTCTCTATCCCTCTCTCGAAATATATATATATATATAATATAATATATATAGTATATATATAATATTCATAGCATATATATATATATATATATATCTATATATAATTATACTGTATATATATTATATTAAGAGAGAGAGAGAAGAGAAGAGAGAGAAGAGAGAGAAAAGATAGAGGAGAGAGAGAGAGGAGAGAGAGAGAGCAGAGAAGAGCCGTTTACAATAAACTTAATTTTTGAATAAACACATCTTAAACAAGCAACAAATTCTTTTGATTGTTGATTTTGCATCACAATATAAATTTTTGTACCAAGTAAATAACAAATTATAAATAATAAATTCGTCAAAAGAATTCTAATATAAATTTTACAATTAAGAATTAAATCAGAATTAAAACTTTCATATGCCTGTGGAAAAATGAAAAATGTAACAAAGAGATGCCAAAGACAACAATATAAACAATTTATGCGAGCTTAATTTCAGATAGTGTGAATTTAAATATTTATTATTTGTATTATTAATGTGCATTAAGAAAAGAATGTTATAGTTTTAATTTTATTTAAATTAAAACGGAGTGTAGTTATGATCTCTAATGAAAAAAACTTTTAAAAAAAAAAAAACATGAAAGTGATCACTATAATGCGAATACCCTTAAAATTTTCTCTCTTCTTCGAGAAGCACTCCTATACCTGAATTTACTGATTAGGGAACATTATTTTCATGCGCGAAGGATTCGTCATAACTTTTTGGCGTATAAGATCGCCTCAGATAGGTGTAGTATTAGGTATATGTTAGTATAGATAATAATGGATATAATATAGATTTTATAGTTATAATATTAATATATAGTATATAAATAGTAAATTATAAAATTAATAGTATATATAGATAATAATATAAATTATATATATATATATATTATATATATATATATAATATATATATGTAATATATATATAAATTATTAGGACTATATATATAATATATATTGCGTTAAGTGTGTTTGATGTGTGTTGTGTGTGTGGTCGAGGTTGGTTGTCGTGGATATTGTGTTGCGTGTGTGGTGTTGTGTGTTTAAGACCACTAAACGTGTCAGAATTAATAATGCTAAAACCTCAAAATGTAGCAAAATGTTACTTTGATCTTCACGCAGAAACGTCTTCTGTTCGTTACTACCTCTTTCATCAGCTCTAACAAGTAATGACAAATTAATTAATTTCTTTCAAAATATTACACATTCTTTGGATTATTATTTAAATAATATATTTACTGTATAACATTTTACAAAAAAAAGTTAATAACATTTTAATTATATTATTATATTATTTATTATTATTTATTATTTTATTATTATTATTAATATAATTATTTTCATTCATTATTATTATTATTATTATAATTATTATTATATTATTTATTATATTATTTTTATTTATTTTTATTTTATTTATTTTTATTTATTATTATAATTATATATATCATATTAATATAATTATTATTATTTTATTATTATTATTATTATATGATATATATTCAAATTATTATTATTATTATTAATTATTATTATTTTTAAATATGGAAGGACTATCATTCAAACATTCACATTTTCCATTCACAGTCTTAATTCCATCACATTAACATTCTCCGAAAAATATTTAACAAAATTGGAGATTATTGGAAGGAGTAACTATTGAGCAACTTGCCATAGAAATATTATGATTATTATTAATTATTATTTATTATTATATATATTATTATTAATTATTATCTATTATTATTATTATATATTTTATTTTTTATTTTTATGTTTTTTTTATTTTTTATTTTATTATTATTATTATCTATTATTATTATTAATTATATATTATTATTATATTATTTATGATTAATTATATATTATTCATTATTATTCATTATTATTTTAAATATTGGAAGGACTATCATTCAAACATTCACATTTCCATCTCACGGTTCTTAATTTCTGTCATAAGAAAAATATTTAACACAAATTGGAGATTGATTGGAAGGAGTAATTATTGAGCCAACTCTGCCTATAGGAATTTTCAAAATTTTTTCAAATGAACGTCCAACGTGATCGCCGAATTGTAGCACTACGCTTACTAAAGAAATTGAATGTTAGAAACATAGTCTTCCATATTAAAAAAAAAAAAAATTAATCAAAACAAAAAGAAAACAAAAATAAAAAAAAATAAATGTTCTAAGTTAATTATTTATTTATTTATTTATTTTTTTTTTGGGGGAGAAATAATAATGAAATTTTATGTATAATATTTTTAGAGAAATTCAATAATGCCATTACGCCTAAGCTTGAATGAATGATCAGATAAAGTTCACGAAACGTCCTGCTAAAAACAAAAATTTCTGCTACCTTGGTTTTAGAATTAGTAATATATATAGGTATATATATTATTAATATACTATATATATATATATACTATATAATATATATATATTAATTTAGTACATACAATATGCTGAATTATATATATATATATATATATATATATATATTATTACTATATATAAAAATATCATATATACACATATATATATTATATATATAGTTATAATCATATATATATTTTATGTATACTATATTTATAATATATTTTACTATGGGAAAAATAATGAATATAATATAATATATATATATATATAATATATATAATAAATAATAAATAAGTGCTGATCGGTCTTCTACTCTCTTGCTCTCCTCTCTCTCTCTCTCTCTCTCTCTCTCTCTATATATATAGTATATATAATATATATATACAGCGATATATTTGTAAGTATATATATGTATAATATATATTATATATATATATATATATATAATTAGATATATATAATATATAATAAGTGGCGACTCCAGTAATTTTACTAACTCTCTCTCTCTCTCATCTCTCTCCTCTGCTCCTCATCTAATAAAATATATATATATATATATATCATATATAATATATATATAAACTATAAATATTATATATTTATATATAAATAAAATATAATATTATATAGATATATACTATTATCAAATATATAATAATATATATATATATTAAATATATATATATACTATATATATATAATATATAGTAATATATATATATATATCTATAATATATATATATATAAATTATATATATATTATATAATATAATATATATATATATTTAATATATATATATATAAAAATAGTATATATATATATATATAATTATATATATATTATACTATATATTTATATATAATATATATAATATATATATATATATAATTATATAATATATAATATATAGTATCATATTATATATATATTAATATAATATATATATATATATATATATATAATATAATATATATATAAAATATATAGATATATTATAAATTAAAATATAATACATACATATATATATATATAATAGTATATATATAGTAATAGTATAGTATATTATATATATAAATAATAAGATATTAATTATATATTATAATATACTATATATATATATATACAATATATATATAGTATATATAATATAATATATACTATATTACTATACTTATATATATAATATATATATAATAATATAATATATAAATACTTTGACTTATTCTTCTACATATACATTTTTCATTTATCTTAAAAACGTGTCTATAGTTATCCATGATTAACCTATCCAATGTTTAAAGCCATCTGTTTCCTTCTATTACTCTTAAGTATTTTACAATGTCATATTTATTATTATTTGTATTATATATATAATTTTGTATATAAAAATTATTATTATTATAGATATAGTATTTTAAATAATTATTATTATAAAACATAGTATTTGTACATAGTAATATGTGTAGATTTATAAACAATTTTGTAACTTAAATCACAGATTACCATCTCACCATCGATAAAACTGGCATAACTGCCGTCATTTAATGCTAAAAGAGTTATTTATTAGCGGTTCATTGCTTACCTTTTTCGAAGATTTTAAGGAATACTGATATTTATAGTAATAATTTCATTATATTGACCAAACTTTCGCTAAACAATAAGAAACTTCGATATCGTAATATTGATGAAAATTTGCAAAAAATTAGATCGTTTTCTATAATGTTAACTCTGACTGAGCACGAGTCCACGAAGTTGCATGAGTCGCCTTACAAATAGTATATTATATAATAGAGTATATATATATAATATATATATTATTATATATAAGATTATAAATATAATATAAGTATATATATATTTATATAATATCCCTATATAATATATATATATATATATATATATAGGTTGGATTAAAAAAAAAACGTTCGTTTTTTTTTTTAAAAAGAAACACGTTTTTTTAAAAAAAGACAAAGGCCAAAATTTTTTGTTTTTTTTTGTTTTTTTTTTAATTACTTATTTTTCATATATATCAATTCTTTTTGGTATTAAACATTAAAATACAGTAAATAAAATATGTTTAAAAGAGAGTATACAATATATAAAGTAGAGTAGAACTTAATAAGATTTTTTAGTGCTCTAGGGCATATAATTATGACATTTCCATAATTCTATATTTTATTATATTATTATATTATTATTATTATATATATATAATATATATAAAATATATATATAGTATAATTATATATTATATATTATAAATGAATATATAATACCATATATATATAATTATATATATAAAGTATATAATATAATATAACTGTCATATATATATATATATATATATATATATATATATATATATATATCTAGATATATAAATATATATATAGTATATATAATATATATATATATTAGCCGGTAGAAATAAATAGTAGATATAATAATATAGGTTAAGTTTTAATATATATATATACTATATAAAATATAGTATATATAGTATTAGCTCTTAAATAATATCGACCAAAACTTTAATAAGATTATATAGAGATATATTAATATATACAAAATATATTAAGTTTAAATATATAATATATATATATATAATATAACTAGTATAAAAAATAATATAACTATATATATTTTATAATATATTTAGGCTATATATACTGTACTATATATAATTACATTTGTTTATATATAATTTTAGAAATACATAATATATTATAAATTATAGACATATAAATATATAATAATAGTAATAATAATCTATAATAAACTTGCATACATAATACACTTTAAATTACATATAGACAAATATACATCACTATATGACATTTTTACCTTTTATTATACTAAATATGTAACATACAATGCATATATTAGTATATATTTCATAGTAATATATTAATATTACGTATATTATCATATAAATATATATATATATACAATATATATTATAATAATATATATAATTCTTATATATCTACCTTTCTCTCCCCAAGACTGTGTATAAGATGCGCAGCATGTGCTGGAAACAGAAAAAAAACAAGACGTTAGAAGAAATATGACAAAAAGTTCGAAAAGAAAGCCCAGCCTTACCCCCCCTTCTGTTACCATTAATAGTAAAAGACGTCTGTCGCTAAGTTCAAAGAAAATCTCACCCTTATCAGCTTCACGCGACTGCCGAACGGCCCACTATGGAAATCGTCAGTGTAAGGTTCATCCCTTGCACCAGGTGGGCCACAACCTTGACCCCCCTCACAAAAACCCCACCATTCTCTCTTACTTATGCACCTTACTTCTCGCCTCTGCAACACTCACATCACTTTCCTAGGCATTTCTTTACGACTCAATCCACTTTTTCTTCTATCTCCCCAGCCGTTTCGCGTTTTCAACACACTGCACACTATACATCTGCTTTAAAAAACCGACTATCATTCCATCTTTCACATACCAAACCAATCTCAAGTCTATAACTCATTTATTCTCTCTTAACCACTATTCTTACACCACACAACTCATCGAAAATAATGTTCATTCCTCATTTCATCAATTCTTCTCACACCTAGGCCATGCCCATTTAAACTTTTAGATTGAATACTTCTATATTCCAGAACCACAGTCTCACCTACGAATATTTACAATAACACAGTTAACAACAATACCGTCATGTAATAAGACACCCTAGAACAGCAACTAAAAACCTTATCCCTTTACATCACCAACGATATTAAATGACATGACTAACCACAACTTCCTGCCATATCATAACAAAAGAGCTTCCTAACATAAACTCCATGCAATCATCCAAATATAACCCTTCTCATCCAACAATAGTATCCCTTAAGTAAATATAAAACTAACAAACGAGAACCTTGGTCAGAACCTGACCTCACCAATCAACATAAACATCTCACAACTGAGACTCCTCCCCTCCACTCATAACCACTAATCCTACTCTTTAACTACTTACATTCACTAAACCCCGTCCTAATTTTCACACCCTGCCAATCTCTCTAACCAAATCCTCTCAAACTCTTCAAGATTCACCACACAAACCACATCATCCGCACATAATAGGTAGAGAGCACCCTCCACTCATTCCCCAATTCAATTCTAACAACCATTTCCTTATTTCAACGCCCACCTTCAAGTTCTTTTCCAATAACCCGACATCCAGATACCAAATTATGAAATAAACCAAGCAGAGACCATAACACAACCCTGCCTCAACTTTGCCGCTATTAATACTAAACACATCACCTTTTTGACAAACCACTATTCTTACAACACGCCTCACTAAATCGTCAACTACGTTTGATTCCATTCAAAAGCCATATCAACCCAAACACAAATATCCAATCACAAACACCTGCCATAGACCTTCAACCTATGAACCCTATCATACCACCATGTTGCAAAATCATCAAAAAAATCATAGAACCAATAACAATTTATTCTTCCTCTCAAATCATTTTCTCTATCATTTGCTTATATGTAAAAATTTGATCCACACATGCTCACTTACTCCTAAACGCACCTTTTCTTCACAATATCATCCATTCAGTTCACTCGCCCACTCTTTTCGACCAAAACGACCAGGCAATATATCTTCCCTACAACACCTCAATAAACTAATTACCCTATAATTTCACAGTTCCCTTTATCTCCCATACCCTATATAAGGGTACTATTACTGCTCTCCCTCCAAATCCCTTGAACTATATCCTCTATAAACGCTTATTTACACAACTTCCACCTGATCCAATCAATCACCATCTTGCATCCGTTTTGAATCATTTCACCAGTAAACTTTCATCTATACCTGCAGGTTTACCATTCTTCAACCTTTTCACACCTCTACCCATTTCCTCCTCTTTGCTAAAACCTCATCCCCAAAATACCTATCCTTCTTGTACATCAAACCCACACACAGTCATTATCACCTTCATTACTGCCAATATTATACAGATTTTCAAGTGTTCTTTCCACACTTCCATCACACATCCATTTCATCACTTACAAAAAACACCATCCCTATTCAACGTTATTCTAAGCAGATTCCCCTTATTAACCTTTCTTAACCATTCGTGCTTCCTTCCAGAAGAAGAGCTTCCTATCCCTTGTATGTCCCCATTCATCTCCTTCCAAAACTGCTCATCACCTTTTCTTTTCTCGTTACGTATGCAATCCTTAAGCATTCCTTTTTTCCTCCTTAATAATTCCAAGCATCTTTCTTTTGAACATTCACATTTGCTTTTTGAGACATTCAACCACGCTGTTTTTTACTTTTAACCCTCTGCATCACCTCTTCATTCCACCACTCCACTCTAAACATTCTTACTTCCTACTTAGCACACCCACATACTTCTTTTCACTGCTAACAATTGCTGCCTTCATTTGCTTCCAGATTATTCAGTTATCAACTTGTTCACATTCAACATTACTGCGAGCTTCTACATTACTTATCCTTATATTACCTGTGTCACTAAACTTCACTTAATATTTACTCACTTCCTTCCGATATCACCTTCCTCTTCATCAAGTCCCCACTAACTTAATGGACATAGACAACATAATAGATCCGATCAATCATTCCATTAACCACTCACTACTTTAACATCCACACATACTCAACATCTCCTGTCTTCACCAAACACCAAAATCAACATACTTTTCACCTTGATACCATCTCTACCTACACCCACTCTAGTTATACTTATGGATACTCTGGTGTTTAAAGAAAGTATTACTTTACACACATACCTCTCCCCTCCCAGAAATCAATCACTCTTCCTACCATTCTCACTTTCTCCTGACACCCCAAAACACCTGTTATACCATCCTTTTTTGATCATATATATATAATATATATATATAATATATCATAATATAAATAATATATAAGTATATATATATATATATCACTATATATCAATATAAAATATAGTATTATATATATATATATATTATACATACTATATATATATATAAGATATAATATAAATATATATATATATAATTATATATATATATATAATACTATACTAATATCACACTGTATATATAAAATCGCGATAAATAGCCAATATTAGGACTAAGAAGGGTTTGAGTACTGGCTGTATTAATTTAAACATCTTTTAAATATACATAAAAAGACACATTTTAAAAAAAAACAAAAAAAAAAATTTGTTTTTAAAAAAACACGTTTTTTTTAAAAACAAAACATAAAAAACCCGTTTTTTTCACAACCCTATATATACATACTATATAGATATTATATATTACCGTATAATATATATATATCATATGATATATATATTATATATACTTAATGTAGTATATATATGCTATATATATATATATATATATTATTTATATATATAATATATATACTATAATATATATATATATATATATATATATAAATCAGATCTGAATCATCTGAAGACCCCCACTCCAATCCACTATTTTTGGAACGCGCCGAGAAAGTGCACTAGCATCCTATGACGTTTAATAACTAATTTCCTGTTTTTTCTTACTCCAAAAGCCACTTATCAATTTTATCATCTTTAATTCGTTATCCTCACCATGTACCATAACTTCTCAATAAATCTCTTCAGCATATTAATACAATTCATGTGCGATTTAGACCATTTTGTTTATAGAATTTATATTTAATATCTGCTCAACTTTCTGCAATCTTCTTCAGATCCTCAAATCATCTATCAATAAACACCCTTTACCATATGTTTAAGGTTCATTCTTCACATCTGTACGACAATGTTGACCACATTTGCAATGCTATTTAAAAAATCTTTTTCTATTTTTGCAAGACCATATTGGTTGTACTAAAATTTTCCTATTATATTGAAAGCATTCTTTGCTTTCTTTTACCATTATTTCAATTCATTTCCATTTCTTTCAATTACAATTACTCAAACATTTCAGATATTTAAACTCGACGACAGGTTTCACTAAGTTTTCCCTTTTTATGATATTAATCTTCTGATTTCAGTCTCTTTCAGAAAAAACTATGACTTCAGTTTTTAGCTTAATTTATTTACAAACCTAACACAGCCTTGCATCACCTAACACATTAAGCAAGAAAGAAATTTTATAATAGTAACCCTCCTCTTTCAAAAAATAATACCACATATCTGCCGATACCTTTCAATATTAACCACTATACAAAAAAAAACACCTTCCAAAAAATATATGTTTTACTAAAACAACACTATTCCTTTAAAAAGAATATTTAAACCCCCTAAAATTAATTATAAAGATGCTCAATGTGTTTATAAAATACCATGCTATGATTGTTCTGCATTATATATTGGAAAGACTATTGATCTAACAAGAAGAATACACCAGCACCAATATGATTTGAATAGTGATGCCCCTAACTCCGCCCTCACAGCACATAGAAGATTGAAGCAACATAGAATCAATATTAAGGACTTTGTTTTACCTATTATATATCCACTACCTGAACCATTTAGTCAAACGCATAACACTGAGAGAGTCCAAACACTATCACATTAGAGGCTTAAAGTCTAATAATAAATTTATGCAATATCTCACGAGCTAATTATTAAGTCAACGAAACAAGAGCCAGTTATAATTTTTACCTTAAAAAAAATCATCTCATGCTATCATATATATTGTCGCATTAGAGATGTATGCTGTTATAAATTATGTCCAATAAATATCATATTTTTTTCATTATAGTATGCATTATTTATTTATAGATTTATTTTATGTTTTCACTTTAAATGAGCGACCTAAATCAATATATATATATATATCTTATATTTATATATATTATATATATAATATATATATATATATATACTATATATGATATATATATATATATATATATATATACTATATAATAATGATATATATTATATATACCTGCGTATAATTATAATAGCTACCTTCCCGAAGCGAGATAATAATATACATAAAGTAGACTTACTGACACTTGTCCTCTATAGGATAAACGTTTTTAGTAATGATTAATTATTAAGAGTAAAGATTAATTACCATATTACCAATATACATATTATTAAAATGTATTAGTTAATAATGTTATAAAATGTATTAAATTTATATTATTTAACAGTAAGATTTAATATATTTGATAATTATGATATAAATTATAATTCTAATTTATATTAATTATATTAGTACTGTTAATTTATCATATATAATATATATATATATATATATAAGTAAATAGAATATATACAAAAACTATTTATCAGAGAAGAGGAAGGCTGTATATTAACGATCATTTCGGGAGTAGTTATAGTAATAACTCACCAAGCTTATAAGGTCGCCTTTATAAGTAGAGGGTATCAAATTAAATTAAACAGTATCAACAGTAACTCAATTTTGTTTAGAGGACACTCGAATTGCTTAACAGGACATTCAAGAAAGAAAACAACAACCACCAATAATATTTATTGAGATAATATATATTTATTTTTGAGCACTTTAATAAAAATATATATATATATAAGTATTTACAGTATCCTTAATTTTCACTTTCTGAAGGAGGTTCGAGTTATTCTCAGACGAAAACGAAAGCTAATAGTAGTGAAATTTAAATGTTTTAGTAATTATAAATTTCATAATGTATCATTAATTAAGATTAATATAAATATAATTTTAAAGCCAAGGGTTATTATTGTACCTATATACTATATACAAGTTTGCTTATTTTACAAGCAATATATAATTAATATATATTATATAAATTATATATAATAATTATTGAAGTCCGAAACCATTACGTAGATCTTAAATTATGGACTGGAAAGTAATGATAAATATTTAGCTGTGAAATTCTATCCAATATCTCATGGGCGAGTTCAGCGTGGACGTTGTACATTCGGTGGATGTTCGTTCCAATCCGATCGGTGCTTACAGCATTCAGTTATTGCAGTACTCACTATAGTTACATACATTATGATCATTATATAATATATTTTTTATCAGACATCCAATCATAAAGTTAAGGGTTGTTTTATTTAGGTGAGAGTAAATCGTTTCTGTCTACATTACTATATCCACAGATTCTATAACTGATTATATAAACTTTCCTTAGGTTGATTTTTCATATATGTAATGGATTCAAAACCTACTAATAAGATGAGGTGAGTATTCCCCAAAGGGTGAGCGATGATACCCGCACACTCTTATTTGCAATGAATATAAATAATCAGTGATATATAACGTTAGTTTAAAAGAATATAAATTAGTATTTTATATGTTATTTTGCCTCATGAAGAGATATATATATTTTATGTGACTTAGATCTCAGAGGATACGATATTATTTCATAATTTATTTTAAATTATTTGTACTAATGAATAATTTATTAATGTTTATATAATCTCTTGACTTTTGTAATAATCCTAGAAAGCCTTATCACTTATAACTGTTGGGTCTTTCTCTTTTTTTTTAAGGCTACTCCCGATACTATCCAATTGTGAGTATTTTGTTATTGACTTGGGTAGGTTGCGTTAATAGGTTTCTGGCGCCTGAAAGTTTTTTGAAAAAACTTGTATATATATCTCATAATGCTGTTCTGATTTAGTTATATATACTCTCCTGTATATATATCTCACATATAGGGGTCGAGGAGGGAACTTCCTGCACTGCGTAGCGTACGGCCCGTATTCAAGTATCAGAGTCATTTCAATTTGTATGCCTGGCAGCCTTGCGGTAACGTAAATTTATTTAGATAATCTCTTTAAAGGCTATATTCATCTGCATGAAAGCCTGGATCCATATATACGGTTATTATATATTTATTATATTTGTTTCTAAAATAATATAACATACTATAATATAATTTAATATATAGTATTTTATTATTATATAATATTACTAAGATATAATATAATATATTATACAGAGCTCACGAATATATATAATATATATATTATATGGTTGAAGGTTTTATTTCGTAAATATCACTCGTGCGATTCTCAGAGAATCAATAAATATTTTGGTAAGTTTAAAAACAAAACAAAAAAACGAAGTGTTTTCGTAAAAATATAATACTTGCTCAACTCTGTTGTTTCAATTAAAATAATAATACAGTATAAAGCATATGAAAGTGTATCCTATCTCTCGGCCTTTCAACTTAGCGTTTAGTTCTTCGCGCATGGTTCTTTGTGGCTCTTTGCTACGATTGCGGGGGGCGCTCAACCGTGCGGAATCGAATTTGGTTCGAAATGATTGCCATACAAATGACTGCGAACTTTGTTAAAAAACAAAAACGCGCACGATGCGACGACGACAGAACTTGGAAATAAATTAACAAGACGCTTAATATAAAACAAAATGGCAGAACGCAACGCAAAAACAACAAGGTTGGTGCCTTAAAAAAAAAGGCCCATGAAAGAACATGAATAAAATAAAATGAATAGTGATCTACACAAACTTAAAAATAACTAACTAACGTATCTGAAAAAAAGAGGGGGCTCCACCCCTTGGGGAATCCCCCCTTTGGGGTGAATCCATACATAAAAATCAACCCAGGAAAGTACGTGAGAATCTGGGATGACAAAACGATACCCTAAAAAAACACCCATAAACCTACGTGAGTGAAAAAATATATGACTGTACTGGCAAACGACTTGCAGGATCGACGACTCCCCTGACAAGTCGGCCGCCAGTTTGCTCCCTATACTACTTAGTCCATAATTTAAGCCGATGGTTTCGGGTCAAATTTAAATATATTATAAATATTGCTTGAAAGCAAACTTGTATATGTAGGATTAATTAATTTAATTAATCTTAATTAATGACACATTATGATTTATTAATAATTTAAAACATTAAAATTTCACTACTATTAGCTTTCGTTCGAGAATAACTCGAACCTCCTTCAGAAAGTGAAAATTAGGAACTGAACTTTTATTAAGCAAAAATAAAATTACAATAAATATTATGGTTGGTTGTTGTTTTCTTTCTTGATGTCCTTTAAGCAATGCGAGTCCAACAAAATTGAGTTCTGGATACTGTCTAATTTAATTTGGCCCGCACTTTGTTGTAGTTTATCCTAAAGTTGTATATATATTTATTATATATATATATATATATATATATATATATATATATACATAATATATATTATTTTTGCTATTATTTTTTTTATATTTTTATATTATATATATATATATATATATATATATATATATATATATATATATATATATATATATATATATATATATATATATATATATATATATATATATATATATATTATATAATATATATTATAATATATATATAATATATATATATATAAATATAAAATATATATATATATATATATATATATTCTATATATATATCATATATTATATATATATATATATATATATATATATATATATATATATATATTGATTCTAATAATTTCCTTTTTGTGGTATGGTTGCAATGTTTGAGGGTGGAGGTATCCTTAATGTTGATTCTATGTTGCTTCAATCTTCTATGTGCAGTGAGGGCGGAGTTAGGGGCATCATTATTCAAATCATATTGGTGTTGGTGTATTCTTCTTGGTAGATCATTCGTCTCTCCAATAAATAATGCCGAACAATCATAGCATGGTATTTTATAAACACACTGAGCGTCTTGACAATTAATTTTAGGGGGTTTAAATATTCTTTTTAAAGGAATAGTGTTGCTTTTAGTAAAACCTTCCAAAAAATATATGTTTTTTTTTTGTATATGGTTAATATTGTAAGGTATCGGCAGATAT
>JABUQX010005864.1:2500-5000 GCA_015478945.1 Trachelipus rathkii
CCCACTTCCCTCCTATGAGAAAC
Organism: Trachelipus rathkii; assembly: GCA_015478945.1. NCBI lineage: Eukaryota > Metazoa > Arthropoda > Malacostraca > Isopoda > Trachelipodidae > Trachelipus > Trachelipus rathkii. The sequence goes on from JABUQX010005864.1 coordinate 2,524, forward strand.
GGGTTACCCCGAGACAATGTGCATCACAAAACTACGAGCCCAGAGATTCATAAGAAAAATCGTTGTCTGATTGCCGTTACGTAACGAAATCTAGCGAGCAAGTATGCTCGCTGTGTGTCGTTAGCCTGAAGAAAAACTTCTTTGACAGTGGGGCGAGGGTGTTTTATTGATTTTAAATTTGTATTCTTGAAGGAAGGGATGGTGCCCAGAGGGGAGACGGGGAAGCATTATGGTTTTTTTTGACGAACCAAATTTTTTTTCCCGTAGGGGCATTAACTTCGGGTGATCGACGTGTTTTGAAGTATGGTATTATGTTTGGGTAATGGCGGAGATAGTTCTTAGAATTAATTGCGTGTGAATGTTCTTTAATAATGGGAGTATTTGGAGGTTGGGGGGAGGGGGAGGCATGTTTTATATGCTTGAGAGTTGTGTTATGCTGGTTTGAATTTTTTTCGGTTGTGGAGAGGGGGGGGTTATCTATTGTGAATGATTTACTGTAAAATTGACAGTCTATCTTGTCAAGAAGGGCTTTTAAAGAGAAATTTTTGGCGTTCATTACTAGCATTGTGGACTAGGTGTTGTTGCAGGCAGCTGTTTTTACCCCGCCTAAAAGCTCTATTTTGAACAGTTTCTATTCATTACATATCTGCGTCCTGTATATTGTGGGCCCCAGGCAGGTGATCGGCGGTAATTTAGGAAGACCGAATGTATACTCTGTTTATCTAGTGTGAGAGATTCTTGTATGTGACCAAAATTTATTCAGTTGTTTTTCTGGTGCGTTAAATTATAGTGGCTCTTGAATGATATTCGCTGGATGTAACAGTGGGGGGGGGGGGGGGGGGTGAATGTCATATCTGCTACCAAAGATTCAAACCCTGGGATGCGTGGAACGTCTTGTTCAGAAGCATAGTCATGTTTGATAGGCAATATGCTGGGCGTGGATAATTAATTCTATCTGTCTGGGATGATGAAATAATATATACTAATATATATATAGGTATATATAATATATTATATACTATATATATTATTATATATAATAATATATATAGTATATATTATATATTATATTATTATAATATAATATATAATATAAGTATATTATTTATATATATATATATACTAATTTTTTCAACTCGTGGTATGGCATTGATGTGCTTGAACCAAATTCAAAAAATCCATTAATCTTAAACATACATACACACACAAAGACATACACAATGGTCATATTTATACACATACACACAAAAATAAACAAATATATTATACTTACCGAGCTGGTAATGTTCATGTGCAGTCAAAAATCTATTCCCAGAGTACTTTGCGCAAAAAGACCGGTCTTGTGGGGTATCACTAAAAAGGTCTTTCAAAGCACTCTGTGAGAAACCCACAATAAGCGAATTGGCCTTGACGATGACGTAGGCGCTTCACAAAGGGGCGTGTTGGACCTCCCCCTTCTGCAAAATTAATTATATATATATAATATATACTATATATATATATATTTATATATATATATATATAATACTATATATATATATGATATATAGTATATATATATATGATATATATATATATAGATATATATATATATATATATATATATCTATAATCTATAAAACTAACAGGAAGGGCTTTCGCCCTCGTCCAGTTGGTTCAGCATCTTCTGCTTTCTGGCCTGAAACTTAACCCTTGAGCCTCCAGACAACCATTTCTCAGCTTAATGATTTCCGAGCCAGTCCCTCGAGTTAACACTCTCAGGTAGGGTTTTCGCCCATTTCAGCAGAACTAGCCCTTCTTCCATTTAGGCCCAAAACTCGTTCACATTCAGAGCTCTCCAGAGATCTTGCTACTAGCGCATCAACATCTCTCAACCGCTTGGACAAGAGTAATCAACAAGCAAAAGGAAAGGACCGGGTTGCTAGCCTGTCGCCCATCATAATATATATAATAATATATATATATATATATACTATATATATTATATATATATATATATATATATATACTATATATATATATATATATATATATATAGTATATATTATATATATATAATAATATATATATATATATTATATATACTAGTATATATATTCGTTTTAAAGAACCTCTCTTGGTCAAGCTCCTACAATTACATATAGACTTATTTAAATATGAGAATATATGAAACCTTAAAAAGTTAAAAGTTAAAGCTAAAAGGGTAAAAAGCTATTAAAAAGGGTTTACGTTACGATCCATACTGCATGGGTCCTCCTCAGAAAGACAATGACAGATCCATAGAGTATGGATCGTAATAGAGATGGGCACAATCGTTCATGAATCCGAAACGATGAGTCATTAGTTCAAACGTATTTAACTATTGTTTCTTTTATCAACAGACCTAATTTTGAAAAAAATATATGGCAAAATCATATGAAATATGCCAGATTCGACATAGAGAAAAATTGGGGCGACGTTTCGCTACATTTTCTGGC
>JABUQX010005865.1:0-7500 GCA_015478945.1 Trachelipus rathkii
GGTCATATTTGGATTTCAGCAGCACTCATATCTCTCATACAAGAGAGAAAGTCACTTTTCCAAACTGATAGTTAATTACGGGCACTCCTGTATACTGGGTATTATACGGGAAACATATGTTTCGGTTAAATGTCATAAGATTTACACCATGTCTATAATTATTAAGTTCCCTCAATATGTCACAAATCGTTAGATGTGAATTGTTAATTTCTTTTTTTATTTAACAATGCTGTAATATTTTCAGATGTCCGAACGAAACCTATACACGTACGCATGAAGGTCACACAATCGATGGTTTCCAATAGTCGCGACCATCAAGGGTTTTAATACCGTCACATGATGAGAACGCAGCGTCTATTCTATTATGACCTCTCACACTGTCACCTCTGAGATATTTCACTACTCATCGAACCATTGGATAACATACCCTTATCCTCTAGCCATGCAGCAGCGATGTCGATAATCTTGATGAATTCCCTCAGCACAAACGAATAAAGGTCTATTATTTGACCATTTGGTAGGACTACAAGCAATGTATCGTATCCATCGGTTGACGATTAAAATTATAAATAAACACTGCTGGGATAACGAGCTCCTTGTGAAGATATCAACAACAGGTGTAAGATGTGGGGAGATGACATCGTACCATACATAAGCGAAAAAATGTCCTAACTGCAGAAAATCGTATGCGTAACACCTTATAGGTACTCGAGATTCTTTTTTCAACCATCAAAGAAAGTCACAAGAATACATGCACGAACGAACCATATCAGTTCAAAAGGGTATACAAATTCTCGTTAGACAACAACACAACAACAACAAACAACAACAACACAACAACAACAACAACAACAACAACAAACAACAACGCAAACAACAAAACAATAAGCATAGTAAAAATAAGTCTTTATATAGCAACCAACGAATATAAATGCTAACTAACATTGTTTTCAACATTATAAAGCCTAACATAGCATTACCAAACTAAAATATAAGGCCATGACAAAACCTAACACATACTTACGCTAGAATAAACAACTAACATTAACAAAGTTCCATACTTATCAGCAGTAAAGTACTTAGCACAGCATACAAAACGTAACCTATTCACTCTTTTTCAAGCATATCTATCTCTAACATATCAATGTTAATTTTACATTAACAGCTGATTTACGTAGCATTTAGACTATCATTTCGGATAAACATAGCACAAAGTGAGTTCTTTATATACTAACCCCATCGAATATATGCTAACATAACAAGGTTTTCACATTAATAAAGCTAACATAGCATCATATAATAAGAAATAATGTACAACGACAAACTAACTCACAACTTAAGCATGAATAAAGGTTCATTAAACAAAGTCCACACTTAACCCTGTAAAGTAACTAACTTGCATACAAAAGTACCTATTCATACTTTTTTCCAAGCATACCTCTAACAATTAAGTTAATTTTACAATTGACAGCAATATATTACAAGGATTTAATAAATAAATCTTTCCCATTATCATACAGACCCACGAAAAACTGTAAACATAACAAAGTTTTATCCAAACAGCGGGCGTTACCCCTCCGAAGGAGGGTAAGGCCTCAGCCCTTCGGGCTTAGGCCAAGGCCGGGGCCGCTTTCACCCTTCGGGGTGATCCTACTCGTAGGATTCACATATCTTCAAGGGCGCTCCCCCTGGGTTTTTACTCGCGAGATAATGTGTTGCTTTAGAACTCTGGTTTGATGAAACTGTTTATATAGATATTAGGTAGTTTATGTTAATATTACTATGACAATGTGGAATTAACACTGATTTGTTAGAAATGATGAGTTTTTGTTAGATATTACTGTGTTAACTGACCGATGATGTTTAGAAAGTGAAGCTTAGGTTAAGTGGCTTCTGGTCTTTTGTCGGTTTTTTTTGTTTGAGTATGTTAGTTGCAATAGAATTTTTGCTAATGTTACGTTATTCATCAGGTCAAATCTTATACTGAACCGAGTGACACTTTGATGAAGGTAGTGTCAATCATAGTTCAAGATGGTGGTATCTTTGATAGAATGGTCACTTTGTTAAGGGATTTTGTTAGATAATATGGCTTTTACCTGTTGACCCGATAATGAGCGAAAAGTTTTTGGGAAACATATCGAGTATTTGTATGACCTCGTTAAGCCACTTTACTTTGAAAGTTAGGGAATTTTCAGGATCTTAGCTGATTATTCATGCACGCTACGGTATGTTAGGCTCTGCATTTGTACAATTATAGTTTAGTTCAGGTTATGAATAATGTCAGCTTTATTGAGGCTAAAAACTTTTGGCTACTGGGGATGGTGGGTAGGGCCTGCAGAGATGGGCTAGTTTGATTTACTGATTTAGCTGATTTACTTGCTTTAAAATCAGTTAACTATTACGCTTTACTGTGATATTTTATTTAAAGAACTTATTTTTATTTATGTTTGGATAAAACTTTTGTTATGTTTTTGTTATGTTTGGTTAAACCTTTGTTAATGTTTGCACTTATTCGATCGGGATTTGTATTTAGACGATGGTTATCGAATGAATTTTTTGCTTAAATATCTTGCGAGTTTTGATGTAAAAACATTTGTTACGGTTAGCAAATATATTCTTTCGTCAGTATGATGATTTAGACAGGTTTTAATGCTAAACTTTGTTAAATATTACGATATTAATGTAAAAATTAACATTGAAAGTTAGAGATATGCTTGAAAAAGTGTGAATAGGTGACGTTTTTGTACGAAGTGTTAGGTACTTTTACTGTTGTTTAAGCGCGGACCGTTTGTTAATGTTAGTAGTTTTTTCGTACGTATGGTGTGTTAGGCTTTGCGTTACATTATAATTCTTAGCTGCAGGTTATCGTTATGTTACTTTATTAATGTGAAAAACGTTGCTTACCAGCATATATTCGATGCTTTAGTATATAAAGAACTTATTTTGTGGTTATGTTTGGAGTAACACTTTGTTATGCTTTTACTGTTTTTTCGGTTGGTTCTGTATGAATAATTGGACCCAAAGCTTATGATAAATCCTTGTTAAATATTATTGCGTCAATGTAAAATTAACGTTAATAAACTGTTAGAGGTATGCTTGGCAAGTATGAATAGGTTACGTTTTTGTATGCAATGTTAAGTACTTTTAACAGTGTTCAAGTGTGGAACTTTTTAATGTTAACTCGCTTTTTAATGCTTAGTTGTGTTTAGTTTGTCGTTGTAGCATTTTTCTTAGTTCATATGATGCTATGTTAGCTTTATTAATATAAAAACCTTGTTATGTTAGCATATATTCGAGGGTTAGTATATAAAGAACTCACTTTGTGCTATGTTTATCCGAAATGATAGTCTAAATGCTACGTAAATCAGCAGTTAATATAAAATTAACATTGATATGTTAGAGGTTTTCTTGAAAAAGAGTTAATAGGTTACGTTTTGTATGCTGTGCTAGGTACTTTACTGCTGATAAGTATGGAACTTTGTTAATGTTAGTTGTTTATTCTAGCGTAAGGTGTGTTAGGTTTTGTCATTGTGCCTTATATTCTTAGTTCTGGTAATGCTATGTTAGCTTTATTAATGTGAAAACAATGTTACGTTAGCATATATTCGTTGGTTGGTATATAAAGAACTTATTTTTGTACTATGTTATTGTTGTTGTTTTTGGGTGTTGCTGTTGTTGTTGTCTTTGTTGTTGTTTTTGTTGTTGTAGTCTAACGAGAATATATACCCTTTTGAACTGATATGGTTCGTTCGTGCATTGTATTCTTGTTTACTTTCTTTTGATTGGTTGAAAGAAAGAATCTCATTACCTATAAGGGTTGTTTACGCATACGATTTCCTTCAGTAGGACGTTTTTTCGCTGTACTGGTACGATGCCATCTCCCCGCATCTCTACACCTGTTTTTGATATCTTCACAAGGAGCTTCGTTATTCCCAGCAATGTGTCATTTATATTTAATCGTCAACCGGATGGATACCGATACATTGCTTGTATTCCTACCAAAGGGTCAAATACTAGACTTTATGCGTTTGGGCTGAGGGGATTCATCAAGTTATCGACATCGCTGTGCAATGGCTTAGAGATAGGGTAATTTATCCGCAATGGTTCGATGAGGAGTGAATTATCTATCAGGAGGTGACGAGTGGTGAGAGGTCATAATAGAATAGACGCTGCGTTTCTCATCAATGTGACGGTATTAAAAACCCTTGAGTACGCAACTATTGAAACCCATCGATTTGTGTGACCTCATGCGGTACGTGTATATTGGTTTTCACAGTTTCGACATCTGAAAATATTACAGCAATGCTTAAAATAAAAAACGAATTAACATCACATCTTAACGATGTTGACATACTTGAGGTACTTATACATTATAGCAACATGGTGTAATCTATGACATTTACACCGAAACATATGGTTTTCCGTATAATACAGTATACAGGGAGTGCGTTAATAACTATCAGTTTGGAAAAGTTTACTTCTCTCTGGCATGAGAGAATGAGTGCTGCTGAATCAAAATATGCCGAAAATGGTTTAGTGTTGCTGAAGGCATTTATACTTACTCCTTTTCAAAGGATGTTCGAATCTTTAGAGAGATATATAGGGCTTACCCAACTTGAATTATGTTCGCTGATTCATGATGAATTAATATATTTAAAATAAAACCATATTCTTTTAATGTATTAATATGTTTTTATGTCTTTATATAAACACTCTTTTCAATGAATAATTATATGTTATAAAAACGAAAACTTGTTTTACTTCCCTCCTATGTTCGATTTATTGACCACATTGATGATGATGATGGCTGTTTATTCGTCTGGTTGTTGTGTGTTAAGTACGTTATGCTCATAGTTTAGCTTTACAGAGAGTAAAAACTTTACTTTGTTTGTCTTTACCCATTAGGTATTATGCTGGTTAGGTTAAGTTACTGGCTAAATTTTTTTTTTTGTTCAAATAATACTATGTCTTAATGTAAAATTAACATTGTCATGTTGAAGATATGGTTGCTAAAGTATGAATGGAATATGTTTTTGTGAGTCTTGTTAGTTACTTTTACTGTTGATAAGTTTGGATCTTTGTTAATGTTAGCAGTTTATTCTTGCTTAAGATGTGTCAGGTTTGTCGATGTATATTATATTCTTAGTTCATGTTACATCATGTTAGCTCTATTAATAGGAAACTTTGTCACGTTAGCGCCCTTTCGCCGGTCTATATGATGGTTACACCTGGTTATGGTAAATTTTTGTTACATATTACCATGTTAATGTAAAATTAACATTGTTATGTTAGAGACACTGCTTGACAAAGTGTGAATAAGTTACGTTTTTGGATGTTATGTAGTTACTTTTACTATTGTTAAAGTGTAGAACTTTGTTAACGTTAACCGTTTATTCCTGTTTAAGATGTGTTAGGTTTCTCGTTGTGGGTTATATTCATAGTTCAGATGATGCTAAGTAAGCTTTATTAATGTGAAAACTTTGTTACGTCAGCATATATTGTTTGATCTTTGTATAAAGAACTTGATTTTATCGTTATGCTTTTAATCCTGAAATTTGATACTCAACATGTGACCCTTATCAATACGATCAATAGATCACAGAACTGGTCAGCGAGGGAGGTTGGATGCGGCTCGGATGGTGGTTTTTGATTTGTGATTTAACTGCTTTTAGGGTATGTAAAAAACGTAAATTTGTAAGTTATAAACATAAAAAGAATAAGAAATTTTATTTATTTATTTATTTATTTATTTATTTTTTATTTCTTGATGGTTCTGAAACCATTATTTTCGAAATCTACAGACCCAATAACATATATAAAGACCAACCACCATTGTATCATTACACAAATATTTAATAACTCAGCACCGCACTGGAGCACAGCAACCGGTGCAAGCTGTCCCCTTCCTACTCCTTGAAGCAGACTCCTTCTCCACTCTTTCCTTTCTTTATTCATCCTTAATCCTTCTTCATTCCTCCTTTGTTTTTTGCACTCTGTGCTCTTTTTTCAGTCGGGACCCCCCTAATGGGGGTCCTAGACACCCTACACGGACTTATAACCATCATATTCGAACTCTACGACCTCAATAACCCTTATAAGGACACACCAGCATTGTTGTTATACGAATGTTTATTAACTCGGCACCGCAGTGGCTCCAGCACCGGTGCCGTAGCCAACTCTGAATCCTCATTCTTCATTCTTCTTCCTTCTTCCTTTCCTCCTCCTTCCTTTCTTCATCATTTCTTCTTCTTCCTCTGTCTTGCATTCAATGCATTTCTTCTTCTTTTTTTTTCAAAGGGGGACCCCCACTCCAGTGGGGTCCCTGGACTCCTAAGCCGAATCCGCTTCCATCTCCGTCTCCGACTCCGAATCCTCTACCCTGTCTCCAAATTTCAGCTTTATACGATCATTTTTAATTTTTAGAGAGGGGGCAGCGCTCCCCCCTTACAGAGTGACGTAATCTCGTCTCCGACGAGATTACGTCATCATATAACTCACATCCAAATTTTAGCCCGATACGTTAAGCCTAACAGGGATTTCAGGACGAATTTGACCTTGGTGCTAAGGGGGCAACACCCCCTTAGGGGTGACCTACGGTCACCAAAACTTGCGTGGGATCAGTTTATCACCTTCATAGAACATATACCAAGTTTGAAAGCGATACGTTAACTCTAACCCATGTAAATATATAGCAAACTCGGAACTGGATGCGAAGAAGCAGCCACGGCGGAAAGCAAAGTCGGAGTGCGTAAAAAACGATCCCTTACAGGGATCGTTTTTTGACTCGATTCGATTTCCTTCGGAAATCGAATCTTCGACGTAATAATAATAAAAATGTGTATGTTATGCCACGCGCGCGCTCGCGCACTGACGTAATCTCGTCTCCGACGAGATTACGTCATCACGCTCGAGCCTAACTCTCGTTAGGCTTAATTTATGTCGCTCAGAAGCCGCCACAAGGGCGTAAGCGCTATATCGGCGTCCACCATCGGGGGTGACCCCCCTCTATATACATCCTAGAGACTTGAAATTTACACGGATTCGAGCTTATCCCATATATAGATTATATTCCAAGTTTGAGACCAAATATCTCTATTCCTTCATATCGAAAAGGGTGCCAACGGTCCGGTTGGCCCACAACTACTATATATATTATATATTATATATATATATTATATTATTATATATATATATATTATATATATATATATATATATATATATTATATATATATATATATATATATATATATATATATATATATATATATTATATATATATATATATAATATTTAATATATATATATATATATATATATATAATACTATATATATATATATATATATATATATATATATATATATATGATTATATATATTATATATATATATATATATAATATATATGTATTATATAATATATATATATATATATATATATATATATATATATATATATATATATATATATATTATATATATATATATATTATATATAAT
>JABUQX010005865.1:12500-27500 GCA_015478945.1 Trachelipus rathkii
TTTAATAATACAATATTTGTGTCTTTATATATGTTATCAAATCCGTAGATCTCGAATATGGGGGTTATAAGTTCGTAAAGGGTTTCTGGAGACCCCCTCCCCGGAGGGGGGTCTCCAGTAGAAATGGCCGAAATGCATTAGAGAAGTGGAGAAAGGAGTCGGAGTCGAAGTCAGAGAAGGAAGGAGTCGGAGAAGGAGCCTGATTCAGAGGTATCGGAGTTTAAAACGGCACTGGTACTGGAGCCGGTGCGGTGTTGAATTATTAAATATTCGTTTAGTCCCATATTGGTATCAAAATATATGCTTATAAGATCGTAGAGCTCGAATATGAGGGTTGTAAGTTCGTAAAGGGTGTCTGTCGACCCCCCGAAGGGGGGGTCCCCAAAAGAAATGCACAGAGCGCAAAGCAGAAGAAGATGGAGGAAGGAAGAAGGAGGAAGGGCTGTGCTTTTATGTAACATTATGTAACCCTTATGTAACCGTGGGGCTCGTCGCTGAAAATTGTTCGGTTATGTATAGTAAAGATTGAGATTATGTTGATGAGTGAGTGCATTCGTGAAAGCTTTTGTATAAACATGAAAGTATCCCTAATGTTAAGCCTTAACAGCTGCAAGCCTAACTGGAACACCTGTGGTCATTAGCATCAACCTTGGCACGTATGATAGTTAGTTCTTGTACGAGGTAAGGGAGTAGGTTACGCTTTGTGATGCTGTGATAGTTACTTTACTGATATTAAGCAGTGTACTTTGTTAATGTTGACTGTTTATTCGTACGTAAGGTATGTTATGTTCTTAGTTTAGGTGATATTATGTTAGCTTTACGGATATTAAAACTTTGTTATGATTTATTAAATACTACTATACTACTACTAACTTACTACTACACTACTACTACTACTACTATTACTTACTACTACTACTACTACTACTAATAATAATAATAATAATAATAATAATAATAATAATAATAATAATAATAATAATAATAATAATAATAATAATAATAATAATAATAATAATAATAATAATAATAATAATAATAATTGAATGCTTACAGTGCTGCCAAATCGCCTTTAAATGATGCGCTGTTGGCAAACCTACCAGTTTGTTTATAGTAAAGCTTGAGATTGTTATACTTTATTTACGGCTTAATGTATGCAGGAGATTTATGGGTACTATATGTTTTTAGCTTCAGGAAATATATGTTAGCGATTATTTCGTTGACTGATATGTCGATTGCGTGTATTTTAGGATGTTTGACAGAGAATTTTGCTAATGTCCACGTTTATAGTTCAAAATGATGTTATATTTGATATGCAAGATAATTTGATGAATGTAGTATCAATTCATAGTTCAAGATGCTGATATCTTTGATAGTTTAGACACTTTGTTAAGGAATTTTGTTAGATAATACTGCTTTATCTGCTGATGATATGATTGAAAAGCAGATATAGGTTGAGTTTTGCTGAGTAATGAGGGATAGGTGAGAACTTATTCATAGGTCCAAATGTTAATGTCTTATTCGTAGGTCCAAATGTTAGTATCTATTGTAGGTTTTCACCAATTGAAAGTGTTAGATATGTTAGTCTATGTGTAATTTCTGTTACGTTTTGTTAAATATTACTATGACAATGTGAAATTAAAACTGATTTGTTAGAGAAATGATAAGTTTCGTAAGATATTACTGTGTTAACTGGTGATGATGTGTTAGAAACGTGGGCATAGTTTACGTGTTTTGGCTGTAATGTAGGGTTTGCCCGAGAAGTTTGCCTAAATGTCTACGTTTATTTTCATAGTTTCAACAATGATGTCATATTTGATAGAGTGACACTTCTGATAAAGGTAGTGTCAATTCATAGTTCAAGATCTGGCATCTTTGATAGATTAGTCACTTTGTTAAGGGATTTTGTTAGATAATACTGCTTTTGGAAATGTAGGGATTCATTAAGTTTTGTATGTCCTGTTAGGTTTGTCGTTGTATATTATATTCTTAGTTCAGGTTATGATTGTTATATTGATGTGGAAAACTTTGTTACCTTAGCATATATCGTTGGTCTGTATGATAATTAGGTAAAGAGTTATGATAAATTTTTGTTAAATATTACTATATTAAGGTAAAATACCAATGATATGTTACAGATACGGTTTAAAAAAGTGTGAACAGGTTACGTTCAGTATGCAATGTTAGTTACTTTACTGTTGTTAAGCATGGAACTTTGTAAATGTTGGCTGTTTATTCGAGCGTAAGGTATGTTAGGTTTGTCATTGTTCATTATATTCTTAGCTCAGGTTATGATATGTTAGCATTATTGATGTTAAAACTTTGTTACGTTAGCATATATTCGTTGGTCAGTATATAAAGAACTTATTTTTAGGTTATGTTTATCCAAAATGATACTCAAAATATGACTTGAATCAATAGATCATGGAAGGGTGGGTGGGAGGGAGGGAGGGGCGGTGGTTTGATTTTACTGCATTTATTTATTACTGCTTAAATCATGTAAACTATTACACTTTACTATGATATTTGTATTCAAGACTTTATTATATGTTATGTTTGGCGTAAAACTGCTTATTATTTATTGTTATGTTTGGGAAAAACTTTGTTTATGTTTGCAATTATTCGTGGGGATTATGATATTGGTATGATAAATATTTTGTTAAATATTACTATGCTAATGTAAAAACTTTGTTACGTTAGCGTATATTCGTTGGTCAGTATGATAATTAGACAGGGTTATGATAAATGTTTGCTAAATATTACCATGTTAATGAAAAATTAACATTGATATGTTAGAGATATGTTTGAAAATAAATGTGAATATTTTACGTTTTGTACGCTGAGTTAGTTACTTTACTTTTGTTAAGCATGGAACTTTGTTAATGTTAGTAGTTTATTCGTTGATTAGTGTATAAAACTTTGTTATTGTTAACATTATATTCTTAGTTCAGGTTATGCTGTGTTAGATTAATGTGAAAAATTTGTTACGTTAGCATATATTCGTTTTTAGTATATAAAGAACTTATTTTTATTCTATGTTTATCCGAAATGATACTCGAAATGTGACCTGAATCAATAGATCAATAGATCAATAGATCATGGAAGGGTGAGAGGGAGGGGATGGAGGGGGGGGCTAGTGGTCTGATTTACTGATTTACTGATTTACTGCTTTAAGATCAGTAAACTATTACACTTTACTGCGATATTTTATTCAAAGAACTTATTTTCTTGTTATGTTTGGATAAAACTTTGTTATGTTTGCAATATTGCGATTGGGAATTATGTGATAGTTGTAAGGGTTAGATAAATTTTGTAAAAGATTATTATGTAATGTAAAAAAACTTTGTTACGCTAGCATATTATTAGTTGCGTCTGATAAATTAGAGAAGGTTAGATAAATGTTTGTTAAATATTACCATGTTAATGTAGAATTAACATTGATATGTTAAAGATATGCTTGACAAAGTACGATATGTTAGTTATGTTTGTACGCTATGTTAGTTACTTTACTGTTGTTAAGTGTGGAACTTTGTTAAAGTTAACAGTTTATTCGTCCGTAAGGTTTGTTAGGTTTGTCGTTGCTACATTATATTCTTAGTCAGCTTGCTATGTTAGCCTTTATTAATGTGAAAACTTTGTTACGTTAGCATATATTTGTTGGTCAGTGTATAAAGAACTTGATTTTATGTTATGTTTATTCAAAATGATACTCGAAATGTGACATGAAACAATAGATCAGGAGGGGAGGAGGGGAGGGCGGAGGGGGAGGGGAGGGGAGGGTGGGGGGAGGGAGGGGAGGGAGGGGAGGGGAGGTAGGTGTTAGTATTTACTGATTAACTGATTTACTGCTTTAGGAGGGTGTAAAAACGCTAATTTTTTAAGTTATAAACATAAAATGAATAAAATTTTTGGTAAAAAATATATTTTTAAAGAAATTAAAATAAAAATAAATAAAAGTTTTGTGTTATGTTATACAAATTATGACTTAAATCAATAGATCAATAGATCAATGATGGGTTGGAGGGTGGGGAGGGCAGGGTGGGTGGTTTGATTTACTGATTTACTGCTTTAGGGTATGTAAAACATGACAATTTTAGTAAAAAATATGACGAATCAATATATCAATAGATCAATAGATCATGGATGGTAGGAGGGGTGTCGGGATGGTGGTTTGATTTACTGATTTACTGATTTACTGCTTTAGGGTATGTAAAACATAACAATTTTAGTAAAAAATATACTTGGATCAATAGATCAATAGATCATGGATGGACAGTAGGGTGGCGGGATGGTGGTTTGATTTACTGATTTGCTGATTTACTGCTTTAGGGTATGTAAAAATCATAAATTTTTTTAGTTATAACACAGGCCTGCATTTGAAAAAAAAATTCTGTTCCTGGGGTTTTCTGAAGTGATTCCTAACGAAACTGTCCTTCTAAATTGAAATATGACATTCATTTTGCTCAATCAGATCTGGTTTTTGAGATACAGCGCACTACCTCTTTTAGAAATTGGGTAATTTTAAGAAAAATTCGTTATTTATATCAAAGTTATTTAATAAATTACAATTACTTGTAAACTAGGAAAAAAATAAATACCGACTCAATTCGACTTTCCTTTAATTAATTTTAAACTTACAGACTACTTATGAGCCTACCCAAGACGTGCAAGAAACTATTTTTCAAGAAACGAAGTCCTTGATGATTTCCGTTTGTGAAGCGATGTTGGTTCGTCGCGTTTAAGACACCAGCAATAGTCAGCTAACATGTTGATGTCCCAGCGTCCTTGATATCTTGTTTTCATCGTCTTTATGTCTTGGTGGTTTCCCTTTTGGGTTTGAAAATTTTCCCTTTGGTCCTTGTTCCTCGCTGTAATCTCCACAGTTTGCGGGAAAATAGTCAAGATGTGAATGGAGAAAATGCATTTTTATCGACATGCGAGCTCCCATTTTTTTCGAAGCTTTTCATAAGCTCATTTACATGTGAGATATATTCTGAGCTTCTTTTATTTCCCAGAAAACCGTCAATTACTTTACTAAACGATCGCCATGCATCTTGTTCACTGGCTTCCATATTGGTGTAAAAATGCTTGTCCTTTAACAGAGTTCTAATTTGGGGACCGTCAAATATGCCTGCATGGAGCTTTGCATCACTGATGTGTTGGAATTTTTGCAGTAGATACTTAAAAGCTTGGCCTTCTTTATTCAGTGCTTTGACAAAGTTCTTCATCAGGCCAAGCTTTATATGAAGAGGAGGCAGTAAAACATTTTTTGGAGGGACTAGAGGTTCAGCTACCACGTTGTGGCAGCCAATTTGGAATGTCTCTCGAGCTGGCCAGTTTTTTTGCTTATAGTGAAGACTATCAGCACGGCTATCCCATAGACACATGAAGCAAGGATATTTTGTGTAGCCTCCTTGCATCCCAAGAAGAAGGCACACAACCTGAAAGAAAGGATTAATTCTTAAATACATTAAATGTAGTAAATTAAAATTGAAAACTGTCTTTATGCTTGCATATTGATGTACATGGTTTCTAAGAACTTATATTTTTTTCATAGGTACACCAAATGACAAACAGTTCGTTTTGCCCTCACTCCAGCGCCTTAAGGCTATGATACAGGCTTTGCAGCACATATGTGGAGCAAAGGTTTTGTCTTGATCTCCTAGCTTTATTCCAAAATATGCATTGTAAAGGAACTTTACTAACGGCGTTATAGTGCATTGCTGGTCACTAAAAGTTACTTTGCCACACACATAACAAAATCTATCAGGACTGTTTTTACACTTTCTATTCATTTTTATGAAATATTAGGAGTTTTGCTAATGTATCTGCCTGCAAAAAAATTCACAAAGATAAATAAAGCTTTAGAAATACACTTTAAACACTGTTCCTAGATGAGAACAGTCATGGATTAAAGTAAGAACACTTAGTTGGAGAGTGAGCAAGCAACACACAACCACTCGCGCCCGCGGTCAGCTAGAGACTGAGCTCTCTAATGCCATCTAGGGAGCTCGGTCTGTATCTTAAAAACTAGACCTGATTGAGCAATATGAATGCTTG
Source organism: Trachelipus rathkii (assembly GCA_015478945.1). Lineage (NCBI taxonomy): Eukaryota > Metazoa > Arthropoda > Malacostraca > Isopoda > Trachelipodidae > Trachelipus > Trachelipus rathkii. The sequence goes on from JABUQX010005865.1 coordinate 18,561, forward strand.
ATTTGGATTTAGGAGACAAATTTCATTAACAACCACCTATAAAACCCCCAGGAACATTTTGGTCGCAGGCCTGTGTAATCATAAAAATTAATATTTAAACAAATAAAAAAATTTTTTTATGCAAAATATGACTTTACTCAATAGATCAATAGATCAATAGATCAATAGATCAATAGATCAATAGATCATGGAGGGGAGGAGGGTAGGGTGGGGTGGTTTGATTACTGATTTACCGCTTTAGGGTGTGTAAAAACACTAATATTTTACGTTATAAACATGAAAAGCATAAAAATTTTTGTAAAAATAATATTTTTTAAACAAAATAAATTAAAAATAAATAAAAAAAATAATAAAAATTTGAAAGTAAATTAAAAAATTGAAATTGAAAACAAAAATTAAACACAAAGAATAAATGTAAAATGAAAGTTATAAAATAAAATATCAAACAAATGTTTACTAACTTAGCACCGCACCGGCTCCAGCACCGGTGCTGGTACCAACTCTGACTCCTTCTCAGACTCTTTCCTCCATCCTCCTTCCTCCTTCTTCCTTCCTCCATCTTCTGTTTTGCGCTCTGTGCATTTCTTCTGCCCAATCACCCTTAACGAACTTACAACACTCATATTCGAGCTCTACGGCCTTATAAACATATATTTTGATACCAATATGGGACCAAACGAATATTTATTAATTCAACACCGCACCGGCTCCAGCACCAGTGCCGTTGTCAACTCCGATTCCTCTGACTCAGGCTCCTTCTCCGACTCCTTCCTTCTCTGACTCCGACTCCGACTTTTTTCTCTTTTTCTCTTATGCATTTCGGCCATTTCTACTGGGGACCCCCCTCCGGGGAGGGGGGTCCACAGACACCCTTTACGAGCTTATAACCCCCATATTCGAGATCTACGTGTTTGATAACATATATAAAGACAAAATATTTAATAACCCAGCACTGCACCGAATCCTGCACCGGTGCCGGTTCCGGATCCGAATCCGAATCCGAATTCGACTTAGGTTCCGACTCCTCTATGCCATCTGTTGCTAGATATGGTTCGGCGCGGTGCAAGGCAGTAGTTTGACGCCAGTTTGAGATCCTACAGCGATATTTCGAAAAGTATTAGAGGTATCGGTCTGAAACTTGGTATATGTTCTATGCATGTGTTAAGCTCGATACCGACGAGTTTTCAAGTCTCTAGGATGTATATAGGGGTTGGCTTCCCCCGAGAGCGAACGCAAAATAATGCGCTTACGCCCTTGTTGCGGCTTCCGAGCGACGAAGATTAGGCATAATGGTTTCCATTCGAGCGTGATGACTTAATCTCGTCGTAAACGAGATTACGTACCCCTGCGTCCCCCCGTAAGGGGGGACGCTACCCCCTAAAAATTAAATTGATCGTAGAAGGCTGAAATTTTTATACGAAGAATCGATTCCCGAAGGAAATCGAATCTGAGTCGAAAAACGATTCCTGTGCAAGGAATCGTTTTTTACGCACTCCGACTTCGACTCCGGCTCCGACTCCGGCTCCTACTCCGGCTCCGACTCCGAACGCAAGCCTGCCTCTCTGAATCTGGCTCCGACTCCGCTTCTGCCTGAGCGAACGACTCTGGTTCAGCCTCTGAAGTTTTTTCTTATTCTTATTATTATTATTATTATTATTATTATTATTATTATTATTATTATTATTATTATTATTATTATTATTATTATTATTATTATTTTATTTTATTATTATTATTATTATTATTATTATTATTATTATTATGAAATGATTTTTAGGCTCCGGCTCCGGCTCACCCACTATATATCTATATATCTATAGAGGTTAGAGTTATCGTATTGGGTTAAAATTTGGAGGGGTGTTAGATGGTGACGTAACCTCGTCGTAGACGAGGTTACGTCCCCGTGGGTCCCCCGAAGGGGGACCCCAACCCCCCTAAAAAATCGAAGTGTTCGTATAAGGCTGAAATTTGGTGAGAGGATTCAGAGTTGGATTTCTAGAAAGAATTGTTATCGGAATATGAGGAGTTGGCTCCGGTTCCGGAGCTGGAGCCGGTGCTGTGCTGAGTTAATAAACATTCGTATAACAACAATGTTGATGTACTTATATATGTTATCGAACCCGTAGATCTCGAATATAATGGTTATAAGACCGTATAGGGTGTCTAGGACCCCCCCCCCATTAGGGGGGTCTCGACTGAAAAAAAAAGCACAGAGTGCAAAACAGAGGTCGAAGGAGGAAGGAAGAAGGATGAAGGATGAATAAAGAAGGAAAGAATGGAGAAGGAGTCTGACTCAGAGGAGTAGGAGTTGACAGCCTCCGATGCTGGCTCCGATGCGGTGCAGAGTTATTAAATATTTGTGTTAAGATACAATATTGGTGCCTTTATATATGTTTTTAGGTCTGTAAATTTCGAAAATAATGGTTTCAGAACATCAAAAAAAAAAAATAAATAAAAAATAAATAAATAAATAAATAAATAAAATTTCTTATTCTTTTTATGTTTATAACTTACAAATTTACGTTTTTACATACCCTAAAGCAGTAAATCAGTAAATCAGTAAATCAAACAGCCCTCCTCACCCCTTCCGTGATCTATTGATCTATTGATCTATTGATCTATTGATTTCAAGTCATATTTTTTACTAAAAATTGTCACGTTTTAACATACCCTAAAACAGTAAATCAGTAAATCAAACTGCCCTCCTCCCCCATTCCGTGATCTACTGAAATATTGATCTATTGATCTATTGATCTATTTATCTATTGATCTATTGATCTATTGATCTATTGATCTATTGATCTATTGATTAATTCGTATTTTTTACTTAAAAATTGTCACGTTTTTACAACGCTTAAACAGTAATCAGTAAATCAAACAGCCCTCCTCACCCCTTCCGTGATCTATTGATCTATTGATCTATTGATCTATTGATTCAAGTCATATTTTTTACTAAAATTGTCATGTTTTACATACCCTAAATCAGTAAATCAGTAAATCAAACCACCATTCAGCCTGCCTCCGGCCCATTCGTGATCTATATATCTATTGATCTATTGATCTATTGATTTATTGATCTATTGATTCAAGTCTTATTTTTTTACTTAAAATTGTCTTTTTTACATTACCTAATGCCATAAATCAGCAAATCAGTAAATCAAACCAGCCTTCCCTACCCTCCTCCCCTCTATGATTTATTGATCTATGATCTATTGTTTCAGGTCACATTTCGAGTATCACTTTGGATAAAACATAACATAAAATCAAGTTTTCTTTATACAAAGATCAATCAATATATTTTGACGTAACAAAGTTTTCACATATAATAAGCTAACATCAGCATTCACTGAACTAAGAATAAAACCCACAACGACATACCTGACCCACCTTAAGCAAGAATAAACTGTTAACATTAACAAAGTTCCATACTTAACAACAGTAAAAGTAACTAACAATTCATACAAAAATGTAACTTATTCACACCTTGTCAAACGTATCTCTAACATAACAATGTTAATAATTTACATTAAACCGAGTAACATTAACAAAATTTAAAATAACCTTTCTATTATTCATTAACAGAGCAGCGAAAGTATGCTAACGTAACAAAGTTTTTACAATAATAAAGCCAATATAGCATTACCAGAACTAAGAATATAATATACACACAAACCTGACACATCTTAAGCAAGAATAAACTGCAACATTAACAAAGGTCCAAACTTATCAACAGTAAAAAAGTACTAACAAGGACATACAAAAACATATCCATTCACACTTTATCAAACATGACAATGTTAATTTTACATTAACATAGTAATATTTAACAAAAAAAAATTTTTTATCATAACCTTACTAACCATCATATACCTAACGGGTAAAGAAAGAAAGGTAAAGTATTTATCCTCTGTTAAAGCTAAACTATGAAACATAAACATACTTATCACACAACACCAGACGAATAAACAGCTATCATTAACAAACTTAGTCCAATAAAGCGAACATCGAGGGAAGTAATAAAACAAGTTTTTCATTTTTATAACATAATTTTCATTGAAAGAGCGTTATATAAATACATAAAACATATATTTTTAATATATTAATTCATCTAATCAGAGAACATAGGATTCAAATTGGGTACGTTCTATATATCTCTCTAAGATTCAAAACATCCTTTTGAAAGGATGTAAGTATAAAGGTTCCGCAACACTAAACCATTTTTCGCTATTTTGACTTCAACAGCACTTCATTCTCTCATACAAGAGAGAAGTAAACTCATTCAAGTTGATAGTTATTAACGCACTCCTGTTATACTGCATTATACGGGAAACCACAGTGTTTCGGTGTAAATATCATAGATTACACCATGGTGCTATATGTATTAAGTCCTCACTCTCTCAAACATCGTTAAGAAATGCAGATTGATTAATTCGTTTTTTTATTTTAAGCAATGCTGTAATATTTTCAGATGTTCGAACTGTGAAACCTATACACGTACGCCAGAAGGTCACACAATCGATGGGTTTCCAGTAGTTGCGTACATCAAGGGTTTTAATATTGTCACACGACGAGAACACAACGTCTATTCTATTAGAACCACTTACGCTGTCTTCCCAGTTAGATATTTCACTACGCGTCGATCCATCGGATAACACACACTTATCCTCTACCCATGCTGCTGCGATGTCGATAATCTTGATGAATCCATCAGCACAAATGAATAAGGGTCTATTATTTGATCCTCAGGCAGGAATACAAGCAATGTAGCGGTCGCCATTCGGTTTACGATTAAATATAAATGACACATCGTTGGGAATAACGAAACTCCTCGTGAAGATATCAACAACAAGCGTAGAGATGCGGGGAGATGTCATCGTATCAGCACAGCGAAAAATATCCTACTGATGAAAATAGAGTGTATAAACAATCCTTAAATGTAATGAGATTCTTTCTTTCAACCAATCAGAAGAAAGTAAACAAGAATACGACGCACGAACGAACCATATCAGTTCAAAAGGGTATATATTCTCGTTAGACAACAACAACAACAACAACAACAACAACAATAACAATAACAATAACAATAAACAGATTCACTATGGTAATATGTGTATACAAAGGAGACCTATACAGCCAAATTGACGTGAAATGAACTTAGACAAAAAAAAAAAGTAATAATAATAATAATAATAATAATAATAATAATAATATAATAATAATAATAATAATAATAATAATAATAATAATAATAATAAAAATAATAATAATAATAATAATAATAATAATAATAATAATAATAATAATAATAATAATAATAATAATAATAATAATAATAATAATAATAATAATAATAATAATAATAATAATAATAATAATAATAATAATAATAATTTAGCATAACCCTGTCTAATCATCATACTGACAACGAATATAATGCTAACGTAACAAATTTTTTACATCAACGTAATATTTAACAAAAATTCATCATAACATCGTCTAAATATCATAATCCCCAACGAATAATTGCAAACATAACAAAGTTTTAACCAAACAAAACATAAAAAAAAAATAAAAAAATTTTATCCTTACATAACATTAAAAAATAATTTCTTTAAAAAAATTCCCAGTAAAACGTAATAGTTTACTGATTTTTAAAGCAGTAAATCATGAAAACCAGAAAATCAAAACACCCAATCCCTCAAGCCCCTACCCACCCACCTCATATTATCTTTTGAGCTATTCTTTCAACTCATATTTCTTATAACATTTTGGTAAAAACAAACAAAAAAATAAGTTCTTTATATACTGACCTACGAATATATGCTTAACCAACAAAGGTTTAGCATCAATAAAGCTAACATATCATAACCGCAACTAAGAATATAATATACAAATGCAAACCTAACATACCTAGCGTATGAATTAATCAGCTAACATCCTGAAAATTCCCTACTTATCAAAGGTAAAGTAGCTAACAGGTCATACAATACTCGATATGTTCCCACTTTGCCTGCATATCAACAACAGGTAAAGCCGTATTATCTAACAAAATCCCTTAACAAAGTGACCAATCTATCAAAGATACCAGCATCTTGAACTATGAATCGACACTATCTTCATCAAAGTGTCACTCGTTTCGCGTATTTATAACATCATTTGAACTACTGAATAAACGTAGACTTAGCAAACTCTCGGGCCGAACCTTAATATACTCAACCAAAACGTAACCTGGCACGTTTCTAACAACATCATCGTTCAGTTTAACACATTAATATCTTACAAACTCATCATTTCTCTAACAAATCAGTGTTAATTCCACATTGTCATAGTATTATTTAACATAACGTGCCTAACTTACGTATAAACAGTTTTCATTAACCAAGAGTATCTAAAGCAACACATCACCTCCCGAGAGAAAACCCAAAGGATGTGCCCCTTTGAAGGGTGTGAATTCTGAGATGGGGGATCACCCGAAGGGCGTGTAAGCGGGTTTTGGGCCTCAGCCCGAAGGGCTGAGGCCTTTCCCCTCCTTCGGAGGGATAATGCCCGCTTAGGTAATTTATTGGTTTGTGTATATTAAATTTTCATCGTTATCATTATTATTAAAAAACATACATTCATGTAAGACTCTAACGCACTCAAGACTTAGTCCCTTTACATCCACCAACAATTTAATTGCACCAGCTACCTTCCTGCCATTCACAACACAACTCTCCTACTACACTCTGCATCATCCGTTCCCTTTTCATCCAACATATATACTAAATATTTAAACTCAGACACTTGTTCCCAGCTGCTCATCATCTAACATAAACTTATTAAAAAGTGAACTTTTGGTAAAAAAGCGAAACGCTTTCGCGGATGCGCGACCGAGTAAAATTGAGTCTTTTATGAGCGGTAAGATGACCGCTTACTTATCTCTGTTAATTAATTCATTTTTGCATATAAAACTCACATTTATATATTCAAATTAACAAATGATATTATCAGTTGCATCAGGTTTGAAGTAATATTTTTTAAAATGTAAAATTCAGGTTGAAAAATAAAATTTAATTTGCTAGTCTAACCTTAGAGATAAATAAAATTAAGTTTCATAAGTTCCGTTTCTTTGAAAGGAAAAGTAACGAAGCGCCGTTACTCCGTTACTTTTAGCTTTTGACTATGACATTAATTACGGTACCTTAGGTAATTTATTGGTTTGTGTATATTAAATTTTCATCAGTTAACACAGGTAACAACATACCTCATGTAAGGACTCTAACGCACTCAAGACTTAGTCCCTTTATATCCACCAACAATTTAAATTGCACCAGCTACCTTCCTGCCATTCACAACACAACTCTCCTACTACACTCTGCATCATCCGTTCCCTTTTCATCCAACATATATACTAAATATTTAAACTCAGACAATTGTTCCAGCTGCTCATCATCTAACATTACTTCACACCGAGAACTGTAATCACTCACAACCATAACCTTACTCTTATCTACGTTTACCTTCAATCATCTCCTTTTACACACCCTGCCAAGTCTCTCTACAAATCCTCTCAAACTCTCTTCAGATTCACCGCACAAAACCAAATCATCCGCATATAATAGGTAGAGCATCCTCCATTCTATTCCATTCTCCTTCATTCTAACACCATCTCATGTCACCCAAACCCTCTAATTCTTTCATAACCCCATCCATATACAAATTGAATAACCAAGAAGACGTAACACATCCCTGCCTCACTCCGCAATTAATATTAAAACAATCACTTTTAACTCCATTTATTCTTACACACGCTTCAATATCGTCATACATACTTTTGATTCAATTCAGAAGCTTACCACCATCACCATTTATGAAAAATACCTTCCATAGAGTTTCCCATTAATCATATCATACGCCTGTTGCGTATCTCAAAAAACAAAATACAATATATTCTTCTTCTCCCTCATTTTCTCAATCATTTTATTCAATTTAAAGATTTGATCTACACATCCTCTACCACTTCTAAACTCACCTTGTTCTTCACAATAAGTCCTTCATTCACTTGACGCACTCTTTCGACCAAAATACCAGTATACAGTATATCTTCCCTACTACACTCAATAAACTAATTCCCATATGATTCTTACAGTTACACTTATTTAAGGGTACTATTACTGCTCTTCTCCAATTCCTCGAAACTATACCCTCCATAAACGATTTGTTACATAACTTTCAAATCCAATCAATCACCATCTATCTCCCTTCCGTTCTTTATCATTTTACCGGTAATTTCATCTATACCTTCAGATTTACCATTCTTCAACTTTCTTGCTCTACCCATTACCTCCTTCTTACTAATGACCTCATCTCCTAAATATCTATACCTTCTTGCACCATCAAACCCACACACACACACATTTACTATCACCTCTTCATTACTGCCAATGTTATGCAGATTTTCGAAGTATTCCCACCACACTCTAGTCACATTCATTTCATCATTTACGAAAGCACCATCCCTATTCATTATTCTATGCAGATTCCCCTTTATTCCTTATATATATATATAATATATATATATATATATATATATATATATATATTATATATATATATATATATATATATATATATATATATATATATATATATATATATATATATTATAAGATTATATATATATATATATATATTATATATATATATATATATTATAAAATGAATTTTTATCTTGACCGGTTTGGTCAATTGGCTATCAACATTCAAAGAATGTCGAAAGTTGAACAAAATGTAACGGACTAAAATGTAACGGAGGAAAAAATAACGAAACTTATTCGGTGCGTTACATGAAAGAAAAAGTAACGAGTCCGTTACTCCGTTACTCAAAAAACTAGTTCCGTTAGTAACGGAGTAACGGAGTAACGGATCGTGCCCACCTCTGTACATAAGTGTCTTAATATG
>JABUQX010005865.1:35000-43336 GCA_015478945.1 Trachelipus rathkii
TTGTGGTGCTACCTTCTTACCAGCCACATCCTTGCCATCATTTATTTTCATTGCAGTACCCAATCTTTCTCCCTTTAAGTCCCACTTCTACGCCCACCTGAGGGAAGTGAGTTAGGCATGGGACTGGGTTTGTTTACTTTCCATTTGTTTTTGTTTTTTCCTTTTGTTATTATTTGGTTTTATTTTTTATTTCATTTTTTGCTCCCTCCTTTTGAAAAGGGCCCTACCAGTGAGTGCACTTACTAATCATTTGTAATAAAATTATTTAACAAAGTAAATACTCTTTTTTTTCATAAACTTTTTTCTAAGTGTGTATGAAACTTGAATAATTTCTTTTAAATTTTAGTATCGGGCTTAAATATATTTATTTGACAAATTATAGAATTCCACCTCTATTTTTCTAATATTTATTTGACTGGAATACACTTATAGATACAAACTTACTAATCATTTGTACTAATATTATTTAGCAGTTTTTTTTTTTTACAGTTCACCACCACTCACGGGCTGGGCCTTTTTCAAGGAGGGACAGAAGATAAAACAAGAAAACCCACCCAATCCCTAGCTTAACGCAAATCTCTCAGGTGAGCGCAGAGTGGGCTTTAAAGAGAGGAAGTTAAATTCAGTTGGAAAAACAGAAGAAGACAAGGAGTTCCACAGAACAGAGGTAGCTGGAAAGAAAGAAGAGACACAACAACGAACAAGTCTGGGGTTTTCAATACTCTCGCAATATTCATGCGAGAGCAAGGCACCCATTGTGATACGAGGGCGACGCAAGGGTGGTGGAATGTGAAAGGTTAACTCCCCGAGCATTTGCCGCTGTAGTACCTATAAAAAAGAGGTAGTGCGCCTACGTCACGTCGCAGAGATAGAGAGTCAAGGGAGTTTGAAGAAGGGAACATTTTTATTAGTCTCTTAGATTTTAGACTCAACGCCTATCGCAATAGAGGGGTGAGCCGGAGCCCCCCCCCCCCAGATGTGAGAACAGTACTTCATACAAGGGCGAATAAGTCCTTTATATAACTGGAGTAACTGTTCTGAGGAAAAAAATTCCCCTAGCAACCTGAAAAGAACTCCGCTTCTTTGAGGGCCACCTAAACAACTGTTGTGATATGAAGTTTCGCAAGACAATTTGTTGTTTATGTTCAGTCCAAGAATGTTTATGTTTTCAACAGGTGAGACGTTAGAGCCGTTGAAGAAAATAGGAAAGTTGGGAGGTGCTTTTGAGAGGGTGATGTAAAGAAGTTGAATTTTTAAAAGAGTTGAATTTTACAAGGTTGCGGTGCCGCCAGCGCGGGAAATCCATCCAGATTCGGCAAAGAATAGAATCGGAAAGCTGAAAGACGAGGCAAATCTAGATGCAAAAGAGGGAGCAGATTTGAAATTAGTAGAAGAAATGGAGAGTGTTGAGTCATCGCATAAGAGTGAACAGAGATAGAAGTACAGCTGAGGAAATCGGCTGATGAAAAGTAGGAATAAGTTGGAGATACAGAACCTTGAGGAACAACACCACAATTAACAGGAAAGGAGGAAGAGGACGCTCCATCAATGAGTGCTGATATGGAGCGATCGGAGAGAAAACTAGACATGAGTTTAAGCAAAGAAAGAAGGACCCAAAGGAAGGCAGCTTCGAGAGGCAGCGACGCGTGCCATACCCGGTTTAAAACTTGGATATGTCAACCCACCACGCAAGACTCCCCATACTCCCTAAGGTCAGAAGACCATAAATCAGTTAAAACTAACCAGTTGACCTCAAATGTCGAAAGCCATACTGATGATCTGAAAGAAGGGAATGAGATTCCAGATGAACCAGGAAATGAAAGATAAGAAGCGTTTCAAAGACTTTAGATTGAATACAAGTGAGAGCTATAGGGCGATAGTTGGAAGGATCAGGACTGCTACCTTTTTTCGGGGTCGGTTGAACATAAGCGCGCTTCCAGCACTGATGGAAAGTTTTAGCATTAAGACATAGAGAGTAGAGTTGAACAAGGACAGGTGCCAGCTCAGAGGCACACTCCCTCAAAAGACGGGGAGGAATGCCATCCGGGCCACTAGCCTTCCTGGCATTCATAGATCTCAGGATCTCATGTACAGGATCATGTGTGATCACAGGTAAGGACATAAGAAACCTGAGAGGAGAAGGAGTAGGAGGAGGAATGCCAGAATCAAAAAGGGTACAATTAGATGAAAAAATGAGTCAAAAGAGATTGGCCTTAACAGAAGGAGTTAGCTACAGAGCCGACAGAGAGAATAAGGGGAGTAAAGGCAGATTTACAAAAGTTATTAGAGATGTTTTTGGCAAGATACCAGAAAATTTTATCAGTAGGATAACCAAGCAGGTTGGCGCACTTTCTTTTATGAAAGGCGGCTTGAGCCTGTCAAATAGTCAACCCTGAATTGATTCCGAGGGCAGAATGAAAATTAGTAAGAGTGATAGGAGAACTAGAGAGTTTTTCCATGCCCGATAGGCAATGTCCCTCTCCTGAATAGCGCGAGAACAAGCTCCATTAAACCATGGATTTTGAGGAGAAAAAGATTTAGTTAAAGATGAAATGAACCTGCTAATCCCATCGGCGATTAAGGCGTCGCTTACCTTTTCACGTTACCTGAAGCTCCTCCGATCAAGCAGGATTCATTCCAAGAGTACGTTGCAGTAGGCAAGAAACTGACGCATGCCCCAATTAGGCCTCATTACGTGCATAAATTACGTTTAGGGTCATGTGGAAGCTGCTGGAGAAAAGTATTCAAAATTAAGAGGCTCTAAGATTGTGATCAAGTTACCAAAAATAGGAGGAACATGATTGTGCATTTATAAGAGAAGGATTAGTGTTGAACATGTCGAGGGCGTGGTTCAGAATTGGTTTAGGTGATTGGGATATGTGTAGGTTTTTAATTAACTGACCCAGATAGGTTGAGAATACTGATGTTTCGGCCTCCTCCCCGCCTAATCAGTGTGGATAGGAGCCCAACCATTTTCAGGTTGTGGTATGTTGGGATTATCCGCCTAAATAGAGGACGCTTGGTTTTGGATGGGAAAGAAGTAACAACTCTGCATGAGTAGGTAGTAAGATAGTCAAAAGAATGTGAAAATCTGTTCCATTAGGGGACCCCGTAGCAGAACACAAAGATAATGATACTAGTAGGAGCTAAGATTTTAAAGCGCATGAGCATCGTGAAGTTAGGAGATTCAAGATTCTTCGAGACGTGTTACAGGAGTGGTTTATGTTTATCATAGGCACAGACTCCATCCATTCAGTCCGGAAATTATAAGAAAAAGTATATTAGAGATATTAAGTTTTTGAAAAAGAAACCTGGCCCTGGGTCTCAGAGCAGTAATAAATGTTAGGCTGAGGGTTGGAGAGGTGATATTCCACGGATTCATGGTTAAGCAGTAGGCCACGCACGTTGGTTAAAGTCATGGAAAACGCACGCGCCTGGCACCCACCCCAACTTCTGTACTTCTGCCAGTCATACGATGCCACATTCACAGTACACGCGACAAACACCAACGAAAACTCACACACCCAGTAATTACGAATGTTAAAAACTTTAGCACGTTTATCAATCCACAACACACGCGCGGCACTTCACAACACACCCACACACACCAAGCTATTCGTATACTAACAAGATAACTAAAACTACCTACAAGCTCACGTATATAATAATTTCTAATAATATAAACAATTAAAACTAGTTATAAGCAAAACAATCTTGGATAAATGACAATTAGCAAATAAACAAACAGACAACAATAAAAAGCAGTGAAAATGAGAATGAACGATTAAGAACTAACTAGTTATGAAACAAACGCAAACTAACATAGGGGCGGTTTCGTATTAAAACATAAAAATAGACTATTTTATAAAATATTAACTAAAAAGGAACACAAAAGATAGGAACCCTATATAATACCTAAAAATGTATATAAAAATTTTTTTTTTTTAAATAAACTAAAACTTAGCTTAAAATTCTGAAGGGCGAAAGTTTCGTTGAAATCCCAATCATTTGCAGATATTAAACATTAAAACACCCGCCAAAAAATTAAAAATCAAAATAAAAAGCAAAGAACACCAAAATAGCACCAAAGATATTTAAAATTAATGCTTGAATGAGAACACTTAAAAACATTAAAACCTAAATTGACATAATTAAAGATCACTCGGAGAAACAATCACACACGTCTTCACAGCACAAGCGCTAACACCAATATATATGATGATTTATTCAATAAAATATTATATTACAAATTATTAGTAAGTGTGTATCTATAAGGGCATTCCAGTCAAATAAATATTAGAAAAATAGAAGAGGAATTCTATAATTTGTCATATATATATATATTTTATATATATATATATAAAAAATAATATATAATATATATATATATATATATATATATATATATATATATATATATATATATATATATATATATACTGTATATATATATATATATATATAAAATATATATATATATATATTAATATATAATTATATATAATATATAACTATTAAAATTCTATAAATACATTAATATATATATATATATTATGATATATTTATATATATGATATATATATATATTATATATATATAATTATATATATATATTATATCAAGACGCTGTTGCGGTGGAGAGTTGGCTTGCTGTCAAAAAAAATGTGCTATTGCGGTTGGGGTTTTTTCGATTCATCACTAATATATATATATATATATATATATATATCTATTATATATATTATTATATATTATATCATTATATATATATATTATATTTATATATATATATATATATAATATATATTTATATTATATATATTACTATATATATATATTATATGATTATATATATATATATATATATATTATATATATATATGATATATATATTATTTATATTATATATATCTATTTTTGTATATATATATATATATAATATAATATATATATATATATTATATATATATATATATATATAATATATTATTATATTTATTATGTATTTATATTATATATATATATATATATATATATATATATATATATATTTATTTTATATATATAATGCTCTATATATATATATGTATATATATATTTATATATATATTATTATAGTATATTATTATATTATATATATATTATATTTTATTAGATTTAATCACGTGTTGCGGTGGAAGGTTGCTGCTGTCAAAAAAATTTGGGGTTGGCTATTTGCGGTGTGGGTTTTTCCGATTCATCTAATATATTTATATATATTATATATATATATATAATATTATATATATATTATGTTATATATATATAATATATATTATATATCATATATATATATATTATATATTATATAGTATATATATATATATATAGATATAATTATTATATATATATATAATATTATAAAGTATTATATATAATATATATTATATTATTTTAATTTATTTCTCTTTTGCACGAGAAATATATTTACACAATCCAAAGGAAATAAAGGTTAAAAAATTAGGCCAGCACTTTTCGTGTTTTTTAACCATTTTCAAGTGTAACAGAGAAATTTCTTGAAAACAGAACAAATGAAACTAGGTTAAAAAAAGCGACAAATCATGAGGCTCCTAAACTTACAACGCAACTAAAACCTATATTTAAAAAAATAAAAAAAAAAGAGTTTCCTGCTTTAAAAAAAGCAACTATTACATGTAAAATATCTATATTAACTGGCAGTGGAAATATAATAACTTGAATGATAATCATATATAATAACAATGAAATAATGATAATAGCACTTACGATAATATGACAATAATTATAATGCCAATATGCCATTAGTATAATAAATCAAGACACAAATAATAATAAGAAAATAAAAAATAAAAGAACAATAATAATATAGTAATAAAAAACAAAAAATAATATAAACAATAAATAATATAATTAATAATAATATATAATAATATAATAATAATATAATAATAATATAATAGAATAATATAATAATAATATAATAATAAGATAATAATATATTTGGAGTTTATAATAATATCAACATTTAAAATCTATATATATAACAAAAAATAAGAACCACAATGACAACAATAAAAATATTATTAACAACAATAAAGTCACTATAATAATAATAATTAATAATATAATAATAATAATATAATAATAATAATAATAATAGTTTTATAATAATAATAATAATAATAATATAATATAATAATATTAATAATAATAATAATAATACTATAATAATAATAAATAGAAAATATAAATTTATATATATTATAATAGTAATAATTTATTGCTATCATCTAAAATGTAATATGATCGGAAGATTAACTCTGCTCTTTTACCAATTTGTTTTTATATATTTTCTTTTGAATTTTATCTTTAAAAATATTCATTATAATTATTATTATTATTATTATTATTTTAATGATTATTATTATTATTATTATTATTATTATTATATTATTATTATTATTATATTAATTATATTATTATTATTATTATTATTATTATTATTATTATTATATTATATTAATCTGCCCAAAATTTTTTGTTGTTAATGATAATAATAATGTCATTGTGGTTGTTGTACTTTATTATTATATTATATATTTCTGCAAAAGGGTATTTTGTTATTGTTCCTTTTATTAATTATCTTTAAAAATATTATTATTATTTTAACATATTATTATTATTATTTATTATTATATTAATTATTTATTTTATATTATTATTGTTATTTTATTTTTTTATTATTATTATTATTGATCTATTATTATTATTTTATTATTATTCTTTTATTTATATTATTATTATTATTTTTATTTATTATTATTATTATTTTATTATATTATTATTGTTATTTTTTTTTCACATTTTTATTTTATTATTATTTTGTGTCTGATTTTATTATCTTATGGCTATTTTGGCATTATTATTATTGTCATTTTATTTTTTAATTTTATTGTTATCGTAGTTGCTATTTTCATTTATATATTATGTATTTTATTTATTATCATTAAAATTTTTGCCCATAACTTTCCACTCGCAGTTATGAATATATGTGTTTTATAAACTTAATACTTCCTAAGATGGAAGGGAAACTTTTTTTTTTTAAATGTGTTTTATTTGCTCGTAAATGTTTGAAAACAGAACAAGATGAAAACTAGTTTTCAAACGTATTTTAAAACCTCGTTTTGACCTTATTCTGTTTTTAAGAATTTCTCTGTTACACCTTGAAAATGTGTTGAAAAACACGAAAGTGCTTGGTTAATTTTCTTTTTTTATTTTCCTTGTGGTATTGTAACTTTATATATATATATTATATTTAATATATTATATTTAATATATATTATATATTTTATTATTTTATATTATTATTCTATTATATTATTATATTAATATATATATATATATATATATATATATATAAATTAATTTATTATTTTTGATATTATTATATATATGTTATATATATATATAATATATAATATTATATATTAATATATAATATATATTAATATTATATTTGTATTAATATATATGTATATATTATATATATATATATAATATTATACGGTATATATATATATATATATATTTTATTATATATATATTATTTTATATATTATATATATAATATATATATTAGTATAGTATATATATATTTATATATATTTTATATTATATATATATGGATATATATGTATATATAATATATTGATGTAATATTAAATTATATATTATTATATATATATTGTATATATATATATTATATATATATATGATTTTTATTTTTTTCATAAGTAAGCATATTTTTTAAATTTATTAGTTTCTTACTGTAACCCAACTATCATTTAATGTACAATATATATATATTATATATATATATATATTATTATTATATATATATATATATATATATATATATATATATATATATATATTTATTATAATTATATATATAATTATATATATATTTATATATATATATATATTTAATATATTTATATAAATATAATATATATATATATATATTATATATATATAATATTATATCTATATAGTATATATATATATATATATATATATAATATATATAGATATATATATATATATATATAATATATATTTATATATATATATATATATATATATATATATAATTATATAGTTTATATAATATAATATATATTTATATATTATATATATATAATACTTTATATATATTTATAATGTATAGTATTATATATATATATAATAATATATTATATTAGTATATATATATATATATATTATAATAAATATAATATATTATATATATATATATA
>JABUQX010005866.1:5000-10000 GCA_015478945.1 Trachelipus rathkii
TATATTTCCGGCAAAGTTTATTTATTGACCTTTTGAACGGTACTCGTTAGCACAAAAAAAATAGTACAGGGTATCTTTATGGACCATAAATAGACTTTCTATTATAGGGATTTGTTAATTTAGTTTATATATATATATATATATATATATATATATATATATATATATATATATATATATATATATATATATATATATATATATATATATATATATATATATATATATATAATTTATTAATATTACAACACAAAAGAGAGGGATAGAGCTGAGGGGGAACACAGGGGGGGACGCTTTCCATACCCCGTAGGGGAGGGCGGAGGACCCCCGCACACTCAAATACCAATACCAAAGAGCAAGTTCTGGAGAGCCCCCGGAGGGGGGAAATACCCCACCCTGTTGTTCCCCGAAGGCCGAGACCCCGACAACTGCCATTTCTGCGATTTACTCCTTAGATACTCTATATATAAAAAATTACCTTTACTTCTGCTGTCTGACAATGGCTTCGAAAAACTTTTCTACTTTGTCTAATACTTTATTTTCCCCTCCGAGTTTATGTTTTGAATTTAAAATCTCACTGACACAAACCTCACGAAAAAAATTATAGTAATCTACTACTACACTTTTACTTAAATTTAGTAACTTTAACACACTGACGACGGGAACATTCGCTAAGAAATAGATTAACAATTGGAAAAATGATAAGTAACGAATTAGGGGCAGATTCGTAACAGCAATTACATTTCGGACATTTGAACATGAATTTGTCTTTTCTTCTTATAATTGAACAATTTTTCTTACACTTATTTTTATGACACTTCTTTTTATTTAGTATTAAACCTTTTAATTGTAAATAGGCTAATAATTCAATATCATTTTTATTTAACAAAATTGCATTTTCGATACTTAAAGGAAACGACATCTTACTCAAACAACTTCCAGGCAAAGACTAAAATAATTATCACTCAGAATTCACTAAACGGTAGAAATTTCCTTACGCAAAGTAAACTAACACCTACAAATAGTTTACTATATTTTCGAATTACAACTTCAAAACACTATTTCCCTATAATTTTTACATTACTTTTTATATTTACTTTCATTTATAATAAATTAAAATTAAAAATTTACTTTAGATAAAAAGGTCAATAGGTCGACTTTCTCCTATATATATATATATATATATATATATATATATATATATATATATATATATATATATATATATATATATATATATATATATATATATATATATATATATATATATATATATATATATATTTTAAACCCTGCTAATGCAGGTATATAATATATCAATTAACCCCTATCGAATTTTGTTTACTTTGAAACTTTATTTCATTATAATTATGCCAGTGTTGCTGGGCTTGAATTGTTAAATCCAGGCGGAAGAGAAGGAAAACAGATGGGAAACATCGCGAAAGAAAAGAAAGAAAAGGGAATTTAATGAAAAATAAAATACCTTCACATAATCGTAATAGATGGAAATCATGAAATATTAGTTAGAAACAATCAAGTCTCATGAAAGAAGAAGAACCATTTTTTGCCATAATAATACTCATTTAATATTTTAAGAATTTATTTTGAAATTTGAGATTATAAAATTTTTAAATCAATTTAATATTTTTTACAAATTTATGAAAAGTTATTGTGAAGCAACTGAAGTTTTAAACCTGTTCTTTCAAAGATAAATTCAGTACAAATAACAAAAAGCTCCTTCTTTCTCTAGCATTGATTACAGTATGGTATAGAAGAGAGTGAGTCTTCCTTCAGAATCATCTAGTCTCAAAAGTAGACTCTCTATTAAGGCTGCTTGAGGATGGAAACATTCAATAGTTTTTGTATCTTCTAGAGTACATGTATATCTATTTCGGGAGGTAAAGTGAATATTTGTGTGAAATACAGTGTATGTAACAATAATAAGATTAATGATTGGCTTTCTAATGTTAACTATCCAACTTAATTATAGTAGTTATTTAAGGGGACCCTGTACTCGAAATTACAGTTTCTATCAATCGTGAAATGAGTACTTTTTATTTAAAAAGGAACTATTACTCTATGTATTTCTGTTTATTTCGTTTCAATAGACTTCATGGTTTGGGATTTATGGGGGGGGGAAGGGGCAAGTTCTGAATTTTTACTGTTTCAACTGAAAACCATATAAATACTTTATTTTTTAAGATAATTCAATAATTTTTTCACGAAAGTTCTAGAATAAAGTGTGGTCAAAAAGATATAATCATTTGCCTTTGAAATTCAATAAAAAAAATTGGTAACATCAAATATTCAATTTGAATTTCAAAATTTCAAAAAAAAAAAAAAAATTCAAGGTCATCACTTTAAACTTGTCTGACATCAACCCACGTTTTTCTACCTGAATAAAACTTCGTGAGAATCTTCGCCTATATATAAATGGCCTGAAGCCAACACAATTTAATTTTTTTTAGCGAATTTTTTTTGTCAGCTGATATGGAAAAAAAGTGATTTTTGAGAAAAACGCCTATAAAGATTTTGAATGATTTTTTTTTCTTTTTTCCAGAAAGTAAAAGATATTACGCACCTCACCTCACCTAAATAAGAGCACCAAACCGCAGTAAAAGTTTTTATTCACACCGCACCGCACCGCACCGCACCGCACTCACTCACCGCACACTGCACCGCACCGCACCCGCACCGCACACCACCACTGCACTGCACTGCACTGCACTGCACTGCACCACCAACCTGCATCTATTTTCAAAATAGTTCAGCTCCGACTTTGCGGAAATATTTTTACTTGCCAACTTGCTATCCCAAAAAAATTCTATTCCGGCTCCGGCTCCGGCTCTGGCTCCAACCCGGTTCGCTTCGATTCCAGTTCCGGCTCCAGCTCCTTTTCAAAATTGTTCAGCTCCAACTTTAAAGAATTACTTTCAACTGCAAAAAAATTGTTCTTCAGCTCCGGCTCCCCCACTCCGCTCCGGCTCCGGGCTCCGGCCCGACTTCTGTTTCCATTTCAGAATAGTTCAGCTCTGACTTTGCAGAAGTAGTTTTACTTGCAAAAACAATTTCTTTAAAAATAATTTATACTTTGCCTCCGGCTCCGGCTCCGGCTCCGGCTCCGGCTCCGGCTCCGGCTCCGGCTCCGGCTCCTTTTCAAAATTGTTCATCTCCAACTTTGTTGAATTACTTCTCCTCTACAAAATTTCGTGATAATTCTGACCTTCAGATTTACAACCGGTTCCGACTCTGTTCCGGCTCTGCTTTACATGGCTCCTGGCTTTATCTCCGACTGCTCTGCTTCTTTTTGCAGATGTGACTGCCAAAACAATTTCTTTAAAATAATTTATACTTTACCTCCGGCTCCTGGCCTGCCCGGCTCCGGGCTCCGGCTCCGGCTCCGCCCGTCTCCCGTCTCCAGCCCCAGCCCGCTCTAGCTCCGGCCCAGTCTGGCCTGACTCCCCTGGCTTCTTCAAAATTGCTCAGCTCCAACTTCTTTGTATTACTTTCTCATCTGCAAAAATTCTTGGAAATTGTTTCACTGGCTCGTTGGCCTGGCTCACCTGGCTCTGGCTCCGCCTGGCTCCGGTTTTCTCTGGCTTCGGCTTTCTCTGCCCGACTCCCTGCTTCATTTCAGAATAGTTCAGTCTGACTTGCGTAGCGCTATTTTTACCTCAAAAACACTTTAAAAAAATATACTTTGGCTCCGCCCGCTCCGTCCGGCTCCGCCTCCGCCTCTGCCTCCGGCTCCGGCTCTCTGCCTCCGCTCTGCTCTGCCTCCCGGCTCCGACTCCGGCTCCGGCTCCGGCTCCTTTTTAAAATTGTTCAGCTCCAACTTTGAAAAATTATTTTCACCTGCAAAATTAATAAAAATTTGTTTTTAAGCTCCGGCTCCGGCTCCGGCTCCGGCTCCGGCTCCGGCTCCGGCTCCGGCTCCAACTCTGACTCCGTTTTCATTTCAGAAAAGTTCAGCTCCGACTTTGCAGAAGTATTTTTACCTGCAAAGACAAGTTCAAAAATGTATAATTGGCTCCGGCTCCGCTCCACCTTATTCTTGCCCAGCTCCGACTCTGCCTCTGGCTTTTTTGGCTCCTTCAAATTTGTTCAGCTCCACCTGTAGATATATTTTCATCTGCAAAAAATTTCTTTAAAAAAATTTGTTTTTCGGCTCTATCTCCGGCTACGGCTACGGCTCCGGCTCCGACTCTGACTACATTTATATGATTGAGAAAGAGCCTGATCTTGGGTTGTGTTTGCGAAAAGGAAAAGTTTAATTTATTATAAAATGAGAATAAACCTAGAAAGATCCTGGAAAGTTGAATTGCAATTTCGAACCTGGAAATGAAATTTTTTAGTTTGACACCCCTATAAAAAATATCCTGTATCTTAAAAACCTTTCGGAATTTCGAAACAAAAATTACACCATGATGTAGAGGAGGAAATTTTCTAATAATTAAAGTAATAAAAAAAAGTGAAATTTTTTATTTTTACCCTAAAAAGTAAATGTTGGGCAAATACAGGGTCCCCCTTAATGATAATAATAATAATAATAATGATAATGATGATAGTAATGACAATGATAGTGATAGTGATAATGGTAATGTTGATAATAATAATAGTGATGTTAATGATGGTAATGGCAATGATAGTAATAGTGGTAATAGTAATAATGATAATTGTAATAATAGTGATATTTATATTTGTATATATGTATATATTTTTAATCTTTTTTATATTTTATATTTATTTATATAAAAGAGCCCGATAGCTCAGTGGTAGAGCACTCGCCAAACAAAGCGAGGGTCTCAGGTTCGCAACTGGTCGGGTGGGAGAATGTGAGCTATTCTCCCCTTGGGCTTAGCTTCGTCCTGCTCGGACGTTAAACGAGTACACCTCCTCCTTGATTAGGGCTCTGCCCGTGAGTCTATGTTTATCTTTTATATATATATATATATATATATATATATATATATATATATATATATATATATATATATATA
>JABUQX010005866.1:12500-20000 GCA_015478945.1 Trachelipus rathkii
ACCAGAATTTGTTTTGGGTTACCAGAATATGCTTCTGAAGAAAGAGTTACCAAAATTTGTTTCTGAAGAAAGGGTTATCAAAATTTCCTTCTGAAGAAAGGGTTAACAAAATTTGCTTCTGAAGAAAGAGATCATAATTTGAGAATGTTTCTGAAGAAAGAGTACCAGAATTTGTTTCTGAAGAAAGGGTTACCAAAATGTTTATGAAGAAAAGGTTACCAAAATTTGTTTCTGAAGAAAGAGTTACCAAAAAAATTTCTGAAGAAAAGGTTAACAATTTGTTTCTGAAGAAATGTTTAACAGAGTTTGTTTCTCCAGATAGGGTTACGAAAATTTGTTTCTGAATAAATGGTTACCAGGTCCTGTAAATTCGTGTGCCATGCATTTGTCATTTTGCGACTTCATAACTTTTCAAGATCATTTCTCGAGTTTCTTTTAAGTTTTTCCATCTTTTCAAGTTATTTAAGCAATGAAGAGGTGTCGTGAAATTGATAAGGTTATATATATATATATATATATATATATATATATATATATATATATATATATATATATATATATATATATATATAGCAGTATTATATATATATATATATATATATATATATATATATATATATATATATATATATATATATATATATATATATATATATATATATATATATATATATAAATATTTTCTATAGTTTTAGTATCATTTGTGTATGTTTAAGTAGAGAAAAGAATTAGTGTAAATGATATATATATATATATATATATATATATATATATATATATATATATATATATATATATATATATATATATATCCCCCCACTCGCTCGCTCACCTTGTAGTGGTTGGGGGGCTCTCTGGGATGCTGTTGGGCGGGATATACGGATATACCACCCGCCCTTCAGCGTCCTAGAGCGAAGAAGCGTTTTTTTTTTTTTTTCAGAGAGGTAGATGAACGCCAATGACACCCTTCCTTACGGAGGGGGCATCTGGCGTCATCTGTGCTGAAGGGGTGTGAGCCGCATCACCTGTTTGTGATTCGGTGCACACGACCCAGCACCAGGTTTGGGTCTTTTTCCCTGACCCCTCTGGAACATCTATAATAAGAGACTCCCCGCCGCTTAGCGCGGTCCTCCGGGCACAAACCTCATAGGGCTCGACACCCATGAGGGGGGACCCCTTTAATATAATATACACATGGATAACCTTACGAAGCCTCGGAGCCTGATGGATTTAAAGATTCCCGAACCTGGACCGATAAATGGACTTACTCTTTTGAATTGCACTTCGAACATTGATGCCGTGTCTCCCCCCACTTCACCTGGAAGGCCTCTGCCTGTCTCCGGCGATCAGTCGCCTGGCACGCCCTCTGCATCCCAGGTGCCCAAACGTTCGGGGCAATCCCGCAAAGGTGCCCCTCGTCACAGTCGTTCTCATTCGTTCACTCCATATGCTGCACCCCCTCCAGGAATGTCAGCAGATACATCATTCCCGATGTATCACATTCTGCGATCCACTACCTCCAAAGCTCTTACTGAGCACAGAACCATTCTTCTCAGTAATGCACTTGAAAAAGCTTTAGGCGTTGAAGATCCTCCAGTCACATTAATGAGAAATGGGTCCATTCTCGTACAAGCTACTACCCGATATCAAAGTTCTATTCTGTCATCCCTAACGTCTCTCGCAGATATTCCTCTTATTTCTACTCCCGATGAAATAAGAAACACATCTAAAGGCACCATTTACTGTTATGAACAGAAAGACGAAGATACAGCTGTCATCATGGGAAATCTCCAACAGAAAAGATTTTCCGTTACAAACGTTTATAGATTTCCCCCTCGTCGGGAAACTCCTGACAAACCAAATCCTCGTTTACTGCTGACCTTTAATACCCCTCATCCACCTACAAAGGTTAAAATAGGGTTTACAAGATACAGTGTTCGCACGTTTGTCCCTCGACCCAGACGTTGCTTCAAATGTCAACGGTTTGGTCATCCCCGAAAATACTGTAGGGGACCGGATGAAATATGCCCAGTCTGCGGAGAATTATTTCACACTCCCTGTGAAAATACCCCTAACTGTAGAAACTGTGGAGGACCCCACAGTGCTTCTTCTTTCAAATGCCCATCTTACCTGTTTGAACAGGAGGTTCTGGAATTATGCACCATACACAAAATGAGCAGGAGAGATGCCATACGCCAGCTTGATGAAAAATATCCTACAAGACCAAAGCGATCCTACGCCACAATCACTGCTGCCCCCACTCCTCAGCGTGCTAATCCACCCACACAAACTCATCCCAGCAGAACTCCTCCCCAAAATCCCAGTGAAACTCAGGCAGCTACTGTATCCTATCTGCCTGTATTGTCCACGCCACCGACTTCTCAAATTGAACAAAAGCAGCCCTTGACTCAATCTCTTGTCCAAAAAGCCATTAACAACCCTATCCCGAGTACTAACCTTCAACAAACCAGCAATGAAACTGAGCTGGTTCATCCAACACAAATCTTGGAAAACACTTCTTTTCAAGACACACTGTCCCATGCCTACCCAATGAGTTCTCCAAACTTATGTAAGAGGACTGTCTCTTTGTCTCTTGATTCGCCTCCCACCGTTACTCAAATTCCTGTAAAAGATGTCCCCAAAGGCAAAGAAAAGAATAATCGCCAAGCTAAAGATTATTCGTTAAAATACAGAGCGTCCGAATTTTTAAACAAAAACACACTAACCCCAGACGTAACAAATGTAACTCAGAAGAGACCTCGCCATAAGTCCACTCAAGGGACAAAATCAACTACTTTAATAGATTGTACCCAAGCAATCGCAGCTATCGGACAGCCTACCAATGAACCCTCTAATAGGTTGCAGGATAACTCTAGCTCTTCCGAGTCTTCCTATAATTCTTCTTCTGAATTTCCCATCTCAGCGCTCCCCAAGGGATTCTATATCTTAACAGATGAAATGGAAAACAGCTCCCAAATGGAGCTTGATGTGATGAACCACTCTCTTTCTAATACTTCCTGCGCTTCCGAGAAAGGCGAATGGAAGACTGTCCAACGCAAACGCCGCAAGCGCTCTAAGCGCTCTGGTTCTATTGGAGGCATGAAGGGAGACCCAGAGGTCCCCATTTCTAACTTAAATCGTCCAATCTCCCAAAATCACTCCCACGACGAATTACTAGCAAAGTCTCCAGTATCGGAACTTGTCAATCCAACGAATCCCATATTGGAACCCTTTATCGCGACCCCAACTCCTTCTCAAAAAGATGACACCTTTCCGGTAACATCTTCCTTCCCCAGTTCCATGGAAGCAACTCCACATCCCTTACACATTTCTGAATCTGCTTACTTGGCAGATACTGATTCCACTCCCATTAATAAACACGAGCATTTTGGTTGCTCTTCTATTGACCAATCGAACCCACATAATAAGTTGGACTTGGTTGAACTCAACTTATCTCGCATTCATGGTGAAGCTCTTTCACCAAATACATCTGAAAACTCCTCCCTAAAAGATGTCATACAACCTAACAAATCTCTGGTGTATGACTACCCTTGCCCCCCAGGTTTTGTTCCCCCTCCTCGCCGAGACCCACGCCTCAACCTTCCCTCTCAATCTGTATCCACCTCTAACATTACCCCCAGTCACATAGAGACAATTGTCTCTAATAGACCACCACCATAATATTCATAACTCATCATGACTACTTTCCTTCAATGGAATTGTCGTGGCTATTACTCTAATTTTGAAGAACTTGTTCAACTAATAAACATATGTACACCAAAGTGTATATGTTTGCAGGAACTTCGACTATGTCATCGTGACTTCTTTCAACCATCTGAATATAAATCGCCGTTAACTTCTATAGAAAGAGGTGACAATGATAGGGGAGGGGCAGGAATACTCATTCACAAATCTATCCCCTATTCCCCAGTCCCTCTCCAAACCAAACTTCATGCAGTAGCGGCAAGAATTCACTTATCCATCGACATTACTATATGTTCAGTCTACTTAGCTCCGAGTAGTGAATTTACTAAGGTCGACTTAGCTGATCTTTTTAAACAGCTCCCTACTCCGGTTGTTATACTAGGTGACTTCAACCTCCGCCACCCATTATGGGGTGACTCTGTCACTTCATCCAAGTCCAAGATCTTAATAGATCTTCTAACCCCCTTTTCCCTGGGATGCCTTAACACAGGACTCTCAACCTATGAACGTTTAGATACACACACTTCTTCTTGTATTGATATTTCCTTTTGCTCCCATTCCCTTATGGATCGTTTTACCTGGTCCCGCTTTGATTATTTATTCGGCAGTGATCATTACCCAATAGCATTAAATGAGCTTGTTCCAAGCCCAATGCAAAAACCCAACTCCAGCTGGCGTTATGATCGAGCGGAGTGGGCTCCTTTTTATCAGGCCACAGCTATCCCTCTTTCTCCTTTTAATAACCGATTTCAGACTGTTGATGAAGCCTTTTGCTTCTTCCAGAAAGTAGTCATCTCGGCAGCGGAAGCTTGCATCCCGCAGTCTTCCTCAGGCAGGCGGTCGGCAACCCCTTGGTGGTCCCAAGAGTGGACAGAAGAAACTCTACAAGCAATACAAAAAGACCCGTACCACCCCAAACATGATTATTTTTAAAGCAGCCGCAGCGAGATCTCGGCGAATTAATCGTCAAACGCGTAAACAATATTTTCGAACTTACATATCGACTGTTAACTCCACTCCCCTTCCCTTAGTGTGGAAAGTTACACAGAAAATATCTGTCGATCTAATAACTCTCACCCACAGAAATCCTCCAAGTTGCGGGCCTGGATATTGATATGATTCCTGTTCCTGCGGTAGGTGAGCGTTAGGTTATAGCTTGCTAGCTATCTGAGTCTATTCCGCTACACTGTGCCTTCAAAACTGAACTGACACAGCACTGCAAGACTCTTTCAACAGCGAAAGGGGAAGATCATACCTACAACCGGCGTCTTTGTTCTGCAGAGTATCAAACTGCACTGGCGAGTAGCAAAGATGGTGCTCTTGGTAGACATGATTTCGTATATCATGCTCCGTCATATACATCCCTCAGCATCACATTTTTGCTGGATCTATAACAGAGAATCTGATCGAATCCCTTTTTCATCTATTTGGACCACAGCTATTGTAATTTTATCCCCAAATCCTGGGAAAGATCCGAAGCGAGGATAACCAGACCACTTTACTGACCTGCCATACCTGTAAATTAATGGAGAAAATGGTTTCAGGTCGCTTTCTCTGTTCTGGAGAGTCGCCAGGTTTTTTCAAACTTCCAGTTTGGTTTTCGCTCGACCGCGGACCCTTTGTTAAAACTAGACCACATGGACATCCGGCTTTCAACTGGTGGATGGTTCTGGCGTCTTCTTGACCTTGAAAAGCTTTACGACACAACGTGGAACTGGGATCTCCTAAACTCCATTCTGCCTCGGCTGCGGACAACTCCTTTTTCATTTAATGTCTTTTGTCAAACAGATCCATGCAAGTTCGGTGCTCTTCTATTCTATCACGCCACTCCACTTTACTCTGGATGAAGGCGTTCCGCAGGGTAGTGTTTTAAGTGTACTACTATTTGCTCTTGGATTTAATGATATTGTTACCTCTATTCCAGCGACTGTCAATTTTTCTCTATATGTCGATGACTTAGCATTATACATAGCCGGTGCCAGGCTGCCCTTTCTCGAACGGCAACTTCAACTAGCTATTGAAAATATTTCACAGTGGGCTAGCTCCCATTTTTCTCCCACCAAAACCTCAGCAGTGCTTTTTAAGAAAAAAGGGAATCGAAGAACTTGCCACCTTCTTCCAGCGAACCTAACCTTATATGGTTCGCCCATTCCTGTAACTTCACAGGTCAAATTTCTAGGGCTCATCCTAGATGACCACTTAACATATGCACCGCATATTAAACACCTAAAAACAACTTGTCATCGCACCCTTGACCTGTTACGTCATCTCGCCTCAAAATCTTGGGGTGCTGATCGCAAATCCCTTTTACGTCTTTACGTAGCCCTAATCCGATCGAAACTGGATTATGGCTGTGCAGTATATGGTCAGGCCTCCATAACACTACTACACCTGTTAGATCCCATCCAAAACGAAGCGATCCGTATCTCCACTGGAGCTTTTCGATCGTCCCCCCAGGTGAGCCTTGAAGTTGAATCCAATGTGATGCCACTCTCTCTTCGAAGAGAATACATCATGTGTACAAGTTATCTTCGTTTTCAAACCCCAATACCGTCTGCTCTGACACCGATTCTGCAGGAGGTACCTCAGAATCCTAATTACTGGCCATTTGCAAAGACGGTTCATAACATCTTTAATTTCCTCAACATCTCTTTTGACGAAGGGTACACACCTTGGCTATTCCCCTCTCCTACCATTTGCTTGGCTCTGACATCTCTCTCCAAATCTAGCCATCCTGCTGCCCTGTTAAAAGCATCATTCCTGTCTCATGCCGCAGTTCACGATGAATTTACTCCAGTGTTTACTGACGGCTCTAAAACAGGGGACAGTGTGGGCGCTTCTGCTGTCTTTCCTGACCGCAACCTCTCCCATACCCTTCCCCCTTATGCTTCAATTTTTACAGCAGAGTTAACGGCTATAATGATTGCCCTTTCTCGAATTCTAATCCTTAACCAAGATCACTCATATGTTGTTTATTCAGATTCGCTTAGCGCGCTACAAGCGCTTAAAACCCCTTATTCTAAAAACGTAATGGTATCAGCTGTACAACAATTTCTTCGACTTCTCCACTCCCGTAAGAAACAAATTATGTTGGACTCCCTCTCATGTAGGGGTAACTGGCAATGAAATCGCTGACAGAGAGGCCAAAATGGCCGCCTCCTCTTCTCGGAGTTGTTCCAGGTACCTCCCGGATGCCATTCGACAAGGCCGCCTCCCATCAACTGATTACTATCCTGCTCTCCGACAGGGCTTTCGATCTTGTTGGCAAGAGTGCTGGACGAGTGATCGGCGGGGAAGGAAACTCAGAAACATAAAGCCGAACATCGGTGAGTGGTCTTCCTCCCACAGACGAAAGCGCTTACATGAGGTGATACTTGCACGCCTCCGTATTGGCCACACTAATATCACTCACAGTCACTATATGTCACGAGACCCTCCTCCCATTTGCAAATTTTGCCGTCGCCACACCCCGCAATCTGTTCACCATATCTTCATTGATTGTTCCCATCTGGACCCTATTCGCCGTCGTCATTTTCCTACTTTACGGTCCATAACACCTTCTGAAAGATTATCCCATATCTTGTCCGAATCTTCCCACTTTAGCAGTAACCCTATTTTCTTGTATCTTCAAGAAGTGAATATTCTTTATAGCATTTGATTTTGTTATGTAATCTTAAGACTATTAACAATACAAGGATAAAATTTTATTTAGTTTTTATTTATTTTGACTGACTGAATATTCATTTCACCAATCAAATCTTTCTTTGACATTTGAAACATATATATGACAGGGCT
>JABUQX010005866.1:30000-32500 GCA_015478945.1 Trachelipus rathkii
CCTCTACTTGGCGCATACAACTTTAAATCGTCCATGTAGAAGAGATGAGAGATTCTCTTTTCTTTCTTCTCGGTTCTTTTATTTATTCTGTACCCGTTCTCTAAGTTGTTGATCAGGTTACTTAAGGGGTTGAGGGCTAATACAAATAACAGGGGGGACATGGAGTCTCCTTGAAAAATCCCTCTTTTCACTTTTACATTTTTTATTTTCATAATTCCTTTCTCGTGTGGTAGCTTTAAATTAATTTTCCACATTTCCATTACCCTTTCCATGAATCTTTTTATTTTTTCATCAACTTTGTAGATGCTCATTATTTCCTTCAGCCACGAATGGGGTACACTATCATAAGCTTTCCTGTAATCTATCCACGTCATGCATAGATTCTTTTGCCCTTTCCAGCTATTTTCAATTATCATTTTATTTATCAGTAGTTGTTCTTTTGTACCATAGGTATGTCTACTACATCCCTTTTGCTCTTCACTAATGATGTTGTTCCTTTCTACATGTTTGTATAACCTTTGGGTCAGAACTCCTGTTAATACTTTGTATGATGTGGGAAGGCATGTTATAGGTCTATACTTGCTAGGATCTTTGGTTTCTTCATTTTTTGGAATAAGGGTTGTTTCACCAGTTATGAACCAGTGCGGGATGTCTACTCTTCCATCCATTATGTTATTTAAGCATTCTGTTAGGGGCTTGATTAATGATGTTAGTTTTTTTAGCCATATGTTCTGGACCTTGTCCATTCCAGGTGCCTTCCAATTATTAGTCTTCTTGATTACATCCTTTACTTCTTTAATACTAATTTTCTGAGAGTTCATATTTCTAATAGATGTTATTTCTGGGTTATTTTTAATATTTCTCAACCATTCCGTATCTACATTATGCGACACATTGTTCTCATATATATTTTTCCAAAATCCTTCGACCTCCTCTGCCTTGGGTGCATCAGCAACTGTTATCTTGGTATTTCGTAATTCTCTATAAAATTTACCTTGATCTTCTTTGAACAGTTTGTTTTCTTTTTTTTCTTTTTCGCGCATTTCGTACCTTTTTAATCTCTTTCCTTTTGCTGTTAAAGATAATTTTCTTCTTACAAGAGCGTGTGTTAATTTATCTCCGATTCTAATTCTTTCTCTATTTACTAAATTTTGTGCTTTTCTCTTTGTTGCTTCAACTATTATTTCTCCATTCTGTAACATTGTGAGCATTCCAATTTCTTTTCGAAGAGTATTTATTTCATTCGTAAGTCTAATCTTCCACGGTGGCATCATATTCTTCCTTCCTATATTTGGATTATTTTTCTTATCTTTAACAATATCAACTCCCATTGTTTCTGCTACTGCTCTTGATGTAGCATAATAAAGTCTGTTCAGCTCTGTCAGACTACAATTTGGTGGTATCAGGCGTGGCAGTACTCTATTTGCACTTGCAGTAACTTTGTTCAGCATAAACCAGTTTTTAATCTTTCTTACTTGTTCTCGCTTTTCAATACCCTGCACCCTATCCTCTTCACGGTAGTTAGCTATTTTGTTCAACAATTGTTCATCAATTGCATTTTCTTCTCTATTGTCACCATTTGGTGGTTGTACATCATTAATGGTTCTTTCATTCAAATCTCTGTCATGTTCCTGATACCAGCTCAAGTTCATCTCATAGTCTGACTCTCTATCTGTTTCGTCATTATTATCTGTTGACTGTTCCGCTTCTACCAATGGTGAGGTACCATGTTCAATGTCTATCTCTAATTCTTCCTCACTCGTTGATTGTAATCGAGTGTGATCCATTTCTCTTCCATTGTGTAAGTTTTCCTCATCATCCAATTGCAGTTTTTTTTGCATCTTCATTTGTTTTATTCTCTTATGCCTCTTTACTCTTACTTCCTCTTTTTTTTCCTTCACCTCCGTACTCAATTCTATCCTATATTCTTGTTCATCTGTTTCATCTTCACTCGATGTTTGCACTCTATGGGAGTTCTCATTATCTCTTTCACATTGTGATCTCAAGCCCTCCCTCACCTGTGCATCCCTTTTCCCTTGAACTAGCTTTGTTCTTTTATACAAAATTCCATAAGCTGTCCTCAATGTCGCTATCCTCTTTCTAACACCACCCCCTTTCCTTTCTTTAATATAATTGAGTATACATTGTTTCTGTTTAATCATTGCCTTTCTCTCAACATTTTTGAACTTTTTTTTAAATCTATATTCCATAAAATCATTTGCACTTATTTCTGCATTTTCAACCACGTACTTCCAGAATTCACTCTTTGCTTTCTTAAGTGGAATGAATTCGCCAATGTAGTAGCTTTCCATAAGGTACTCGTTTGCTTCAAAGTTCCAGCTCCATCTCTCACCCTGAATTTCATTCTGATCTTTTTCTTCATTTTCATGTTCTAAAAATTCTTCAACTTCCTTTTCAATAATTTCCATTTCAGCTTTTGTTATTTGGGTCTTACCTAGCCTTACATTTGTTGCTATGCTGTTAAATCTAGTGTCCGGGA